>JAOYMZ010065575.1:0-12618 GCA_025802335.1 Pinguicula primuliflora
CCACTAGACATCATGAGAAGTGCTTCCCTCTTTTCCGATTAAGTTAATTTCATTTATGTAGCCAGCACTCTGTCTTGCATATATGCTATGACATTTAATAAAGTAATAGACTCATCTGTAAAGTATATGAGAATTGACTCTATACACTAGTGATTAATCGTAGACATGTTCTGCTCGAATCAACAACCTTATACAGAAGAAAACCTGAATAACACAGTAAAAATTATGTATCATGAAATTTTGTTGTAACCATGACGCTAACAAATACTTTGATTTTTCTTCAACTAAATTCTTATTGTACTGTTTATCTATTTAAGTTTTTCTTAACTAAATATATTATTTACATTTTCAAAATTTAACACATTCAAATACCGAATCATGGCTACATTCCTGAATAATATGGTAATACATGTATATTAGATAATTGTTTATAACATATTAATGAGTAACAATTAATTTAACACACAAGAATTTAGGATTTTCGATTGAAAATCCAGTTCAACATTTTCATTCAATTAGATGTTAACATCTCAAAAATGGAGCAAAATTGATGTGATATATCACAATCCGCTATCTGTTAATCAAGACATCTTAACAAATGTGAATGGTGACGGTACAGTAGTCCAAAGTAGTTCCATCACCTGTTTTAATGCCCAGCGTTTAGGAGCGTCTATCGGGTCGGTTGGTCCGATTACGTTTATTGCATCCGCTAAAAAAGTTTATTTATGTTTACGAGTGCACTTGAAAAAACAACAACAAAATAGCATCAACCCGATTGCAACTCTCAACTTTATCCACAAAGATAGAGGTAAAACTCCAACCTAATTTATTAATATATATTATAATTAATGCATTATAATTAATTCTAATATAATTATAATTAATATATTCTAATTAATTATAATGTGTATTCTAATTAATTATAATGTGTATTCTAATTAATTATAATGTGTATTATAATTAATTATAATATAATATATACACATAGGGAGCTTTCCAATGGTGTGACCAATTTCGAAAACGGATGGTGCTACGAAAAAATTTTACACGGATGAGCACGCAAGGACTGAGCACAAGAACCGTGATCTATACATATATATCTCGATAGGAAGGATCCTGTGCACAGCCTTATATGCTCAACTCCGTATTCAACTCATATTTCCCACCGACCGTCGTTGAATTGGTTGCACCATTGGAAAGACCATGTATTAGAGATCAAAACCTCTATGTTTCGGTGATGTTCCGACAACTTTATCACCGTTTAATTTAGTTTTACATTTTCTCCTTTGAATTAAGTAGTCCTTACCTTAATAGGGTTTTAGAAATTCGTCGTCGGGACCGAACCAAAATATGAGACTTTTGATCTCCTAAGTATTGTTTTTCCAATGGTATAACCAATTTCGAAAACGAATAATGAGAAGTACGAGTTGAATACGGAGTGAAACATGCAAGAACTGTGCACAGAAACCGCTCCCTATATCTCGAATAGAACATAGCATAGACATGCGATATCAAAATTACTTTTATAACATAAAAAATGTGTTGCAATTTTCATTTTCTATTTGAATTATCATTACTATTTAATGTATTAAATTAATACATTTTCTGTTTTTTCTAATTGTATTTATCAAACAAATCTCCAACCTTCAATTTAAAATTTTAAACAAACGCCTGTCATAATCATCAGTAAGTTGTGGTTTTCAATTTGAGAAGAACTTTAATGTCGTAATGTAATTATTCTTATTCCTTATTCCTTATTTCTTGGGATGCAGCAAAAGAGGTTGTAGGAGTATCTTCTAGCAGAGCGAGGCCTGGCAGGGAAGCGTGGTGGTGGAGTGAGTATGTGCAAACTAAAGTTAAAGCCAAACAAGATAGATTTAGACAACTTTTGGCAGCAATTGGGGATGAGGAGAGGATGCAACGAAAAGAAGCATACCGTAGTAGAACAGTAGTAGAAGCTAAAAGGACAGTAGTAGAAGCTAAAAGTAAGGCCTACGAGGGTATGTATATGAGATTAGATACTAAGGAGGGAGCACAAGATATATACAGACTTGCAAAGACACGAGATTTGAAGAGTAGAGATATTGATATTATTAAATTTATCAAGAATGATGAAGGAAAAAACCTTTTCTCGGAGGGTGATATAAGAGAGGTGGGAACAATACTTTAGTAAATTGTTCAACGAGACACGTGGGTATAGTAGGTCTGTAGGGAATGGGGAGGTGCATCAACCCATAAATCAATGCGTGGTTAGACGGATATCAACAGAGGAGGTGAAAGAAGCCCTTAGTAAGATGTGATGTGGGAAAGCAGTAGGGACGGACAACATATCGATTGAAGTGTGAAAGTGTTTACGGGATATAGGAGTTAAGTGGCTAATGACTCTCTTTAACATTATCCTGGCAAGAGGAAAAATGCTAGAGGAATGGCGAAGTAGCGTAGTAGTTCCACTCTATAAGAATAAAGGTGAAATGTGGCAATTATCGGGATATTAAACTTCTAATCCACACTATGAATTGTAGGAGAGAGTTATTGAACTTAGACTACGGGATGAAGTATGAGTGAAAGAGAATCAATTTGGTTTCATGCCAGGAAGGTCGACGATGGAAGCAATCCATCTCCTCGGACGGTTAATGGAGAAATACCAGGCACATAAACGAAATCTTCATATGGTCTTCATAAATTTAGAGAAGACATATGACACTATACCACGAGAGGTTATTTGGAAATGTTTATAAACCAAAAAGGTCTCATAGATGTATGTGAGGGCTGTATAAGATCTGTATGAGAGTGCAAAGACTAGTGTGCGAACCCCAGTGGAAGAAACAAAATATTTTTCAGTGGATATACGATTGCATCAAGGGTCAGCATTGAATCCATTTCTGTTCGCAGTAATTATGGATGTACTCTCTCAGGATCTACAGGATGAAGTACCATAGTGTATGTTGTTTGCGGACGATATTATCTTAGTGGCCGAAACGAAGGAAGAGGTCAATGCTAAGTTGGAGCATTGGAGAGAGACATTAGAGATAAGGACTTCCGATTGAGTTGTTCGAAGACGGAGTATATGACATGCAATTTTGCTAATGAAATGGAAGAAAGTAGTATGAGAATGATGATTGCGAACCAAACTCTCTAACAGAAAGATAGTTTCAAATATTTAGGATCCATCATACAAAATAATAAATGTGTGGTAGATGACGTTGTCCATTGCCTCAAGGTCGGATGGATGAAATGGCGATCGGCTAATGGAGTGTTATGCGATAAAAAAGTTTCACTCAAGTTAAAGGGAAAATTTTATAGAACGATTATAAGACCTGCGATGCTCTACGGGTCAGAATGTTGGGCTATGAGTCTTTCACATGTGCGGAAATTTGAAGTGGCGGAGATGCAAATGCTAAGGTTGATGTGTGGACGCATGAGGTTAGACAAGATTCCAAATGGAGTATTTAGAGATATCGTAGGTGTCGCACCTATAAGTGCCAAATTGAGGGAAGGAAGGTTGCGATGGTTTGGACATGTACGCAGAAGGAGTTTGGATGATCAACTTAGGAGAGTCGAAAGATTACAAGTCGACGGGCGACGAGGACAGGGGAGACCTAAGAAGACATGGGATGAGTAGATTCGGTTAAATTTAGTAGGATTAAACCTCTCCGAGGACATGACCTCTGATAGGACGAGTTGAAGACGCCATATTACGATTAAAGATACGTAAGACTATATATAGTAGTTATTTGCTTATTGACCTCTAGACTGATAGGTATTTAATTATTTAGCTTGATCGTTTATTTGCGTAGGTATTTATTTTTTCCAGTATGTACGTAGTGCATAGTTTGAGTAAATAGGTATTTCATTTATACATATTTCTCTTTTTATTATTTTATTATTTGTATTCTTATTATTTATTTATGTATTTTCATTCTATTTTACTTTTTATTTAATTTTATTATTATTATTTATTATTTTTATCATTATTTTTTTTTTTTTTCGAGTTGAAAATCTCCACGGAAACAATCTCCTTATTCTATTGTAAAATGTGAATATGATTGTGTACATTCTACCTTTCCCAAACCCTGTCTCAGGACGGGATTTAATGAGTATGTTTAGTTTGGTTCTTATTTCTTATTTCTTATTTCTTATTTCTTATTTCTTATTTCTTATTTCTTATTTCTTATTTCTTTTTTCTTTTTTCTTATTTCTTATTTCTTATTTCTTATTTCTTATTTCTTATTTCGAAGTGTAATATTTCTTATTTCGAAGTGTAATTTGTCAAATAGGTGCCCAAATATCTGTATAACCCTTTCCACTCCTTTTTTTTAATAAACCAAACCAAACCAAACATACCCAGTAAATCCCGCCCCTAAGCAGGGTTTGGGGAGGGTAAGATGTACGCAATCATACCCCCACCCCTCGACAGGATGGAGAGATTGTTTTCGTGGAGACACTCCACTCCTTTTTTTTTAATGTTTTAGCATTTTTGTTTTGTTTCATATGGGGTGGTGGTGGGGAGATTTCTAGTTATATTATATTACAAAATTTCACCTGGACGGTCAGATTTATCTCAAATTCATGAGCCCGCCCCCTTGGACGAAAGGAAAGGGTGCATTTGTTGGTAATCCTACTGTTGGCTTCTCCAGAATAAACTTCATTTATTTCGAATTCCCATCTGCACTTCTCAGCATCCATAAGGAACCGTGTGAAACACAGATTTCCTGTAAGACCTACACGAGGTACGGGTAACAACGGGTGTATAAGAACGACATTATCAAATTGAGGTCTGCCGCAAACATTTTAAGAACCTTAACAATGCTCCAAGCCAACAGTTCTACGGTATATAAACATCGATGCATATAACCAGAATGAGAAAATACGAAAGCAAATGATAGTACAAAACTATTGCAAATTGAAAGAGAGAATTTTGGAGTGAAAATATTTGTTTAATGGTTGGTAAAGGTAATATCGAACACCAGCATATTATCAACCACATGAACGTAATTTTTTTTTTTTGATAGGAACATGAACGTAATTTGAACATAGAAGTATTGAGCGAGAAGCGCACATGACATTAACACCTTGTTCTATTGTACCAGAAAAATCCAAATTTCGAGCAACATCGAATAACAGGCTTTAGTACCTTCTGACACTCAAGATGAGATATTTCCATGTTGAGTTTCTCTTTTGCAGCTTCAAGTATGCGAGACTTTTTAAGTTTTACATTTGGCTCTTCAATATTGAAGAGATCAATGACAACTTTCCTGCAAGCAATAAGATCAGACATAAACTATAGACAGGAAAAACAAGGTGGTACTCTTTCACAGATAAAAGAGTATATATTGCTTTAGGTGAAAGAAGATTAGGACAAAGCCGTCAACCTTAATGCATCATACTGTGGATGATCTGGTGATGATTTCAGGAGACAGATACCATGAATATTGACAGTTAATTCATTGATAATTGCCTGGACCTCACCCGGAAAAGCATCTATGTTATGTGCTGCAGTCAGGACCCCTTTTGCAGGTTCCTTTTGGTATTCATGAATGGCCATGTCCCTCAACTGCTGCGTAATTTGTTGAGAACTAGACCAATACGAAGTAATTTCATTTGAAAAAACATACACTAATTTTTCATAAAACAAGAAAAATGTGTTAAAGTGAACCTAAAGTGATGCGTTCACAAAATAATTTAACACCTCAATTTGGGTTAGAAGGAGGAATACTGAATCAAGATCAAACAAACATAAAACAGTTAAACTACGAGATGTTAAATGTCTCACCTGCAGACTTTGTCTCTTTTAAAAAGTTTTTGAAGGGCTTTAACTATATCATCCCGAACTTCTTCTGGCATTGAGCTTCTCGAGGCGATTCCAGTTGGAGCTCGCGAAGCCACCTTGGTGGCAGCTATTGGTGGTGCTTGATTGCTGATGGTTGATTTGGGTACCGTCTTTGTATGTGTACCAGTTCTTCCTACAAAACGATTGATTTTCTTTTCCAATTTCGCCCACTCATCTTCCTGTTTCTTTACCACAGACGGATAGAGTTTCATGAAATCCGTATCCGGGAGCTCTTTGAGTTTCCAGTCATTAAAGGCAGATCTCTCTACAGCCAATACATTGAGGACATTTTTTATTGCTTCTTCTATTATAACAGGTCGTTTGGGTATCTGAGACTTGCTAATGCAAACATTCTGGCTAAATAAGATTAGAACATAATCCCTAGCTGAAACATCAATCCCTTCATCTGTGCCATACAGCAATGAACTTTTTGGAACCCAAAGTCCTTGAACTAAACGACCATGCTCCTGCAAGACCTCCAAAAATTCATCATCTGACTCATCGGGAGCGAGATACTTCAAAGCATCAAATCTATGAATCGGAGGGCCCTGTTTCATCGATCTCACAAAATTAGATGATTATCAATAGAGGAACGACGTGGAGCAGCAGGAGCAACCTATCAATGCGGAGGAAGAACATAACATATATTTATCTGCCTCAGTCACATCTAATGATACACGCTTATATCAAAATACGCATACATGTCTGAATTGTGTTCTAAATAATATAGATTCCACCCAGAAACAAAAAGAATACAACTAAATGCGGCCAAATCTGGGAAATTTCTTTTATAACATTTTTTGCACGAAGTTAAGTGGTACATACCTCACGGAACCAAGCTTGAACCCGTTCTCTCAGTGGCAAATCCATCCTGGTGCACAATAAAATGCAAGTTCAGCATTCACATCCTAGAGCAGTAACGACCATTATATATTATTTTAAACCATCAGAATACCTTCTAGTAGGGCCTTCGGAATGGAAACTACCAGCAGAAGTTCCACACAAGCTACTCAGATAATCAGACCTTCAAATTTGAGCCCAAAAAAATAACAAAATTTGAATCAAATCCATCTCCAATGCTAGTGCCTTCAGCAAGTATCTCTTAATTAAGATTTAGTAAAATAAAAAAAGAAGCATCTTAATGCATACAAGCTCATGGAAACGTGAATAGGTGGGCCTTCATGTGTTGTCATTAAATGTAAGTAACTTTTTGCCATCTGGCTTCTCGCAGTATGGTAATTGAGAGGAACCCAACCCTGAAGAAGAATAAGAAAATGCAGAAAAGCAGAATTCAAATAGCACTCAAGAAGGAAAACGAATCAAACTCTTCTTAATCTTAATACAAACAAGCCTCCGTTTTAATAAAGTGGCGAGAAATAAAGTAATGTAGCATTTTCGAGAGGATCGTGTCAAATCATCACAAAAAAAAACATTCGAGAGGATCCAGCCTCATCATCAGTCAAAATTGTGAGGAAAAAGTTTGACCACCATTTATCTTCGACTACATTTACCTGTCCTTAACCAACATAACAAGAAGAATAACATCTTAAGAACTTAGACCAAAGAAATGAGATATTTGACTCCCCAAGGTAGCCAATAAAAATATTGAAACGGAAAGATTCAGTTTGTAGCAACCGGTTTGACGTTTTTGGCTTTAGATGAAATCTGCAGAAGTTTAATTTTGTACACCAAATTAAAGCCTGAACGAAAGAGAAAAACCAAGGAAAAATATAGATGGCATGGTATACTTCACCAAAAGCATAGAAGAATTTCATATCCTATGAAGCAAATATCATTAATTTTTATTAATGGTAGTCAATTTGTTCTTTCCATGACCCAAAAGTAAGACTTGGTCCACTGCTAAGCAAAAAAAAGACAACTAACAAAGTGAAGATGGAAATGAGTTTTTTTTTCAAATCCAAAAGCATTGAAGCTTATGTGAATGGAATAGTTTCTGTACAAACCTTTTTTCTGAACAAGTAATCTGTGATCTTTAAATTTTGGGCACACAATGGTAAGAGCTAGAAGTTTCAAAATTATGTATAAACATTCTAATTATTGCATCGAACTCCCCAAAATTTAGCTGCAGAAACAATTCAAAAAGTCAAAGAAAAGGGTCACTGTTTCAGCATAAATAAAGCTCCTTCATAAAGGATGGCACAGAAATATAGGGTAAAGATGAAGAGCTAAAACAAACCTCTCCACTATTCTTTGCCTCCTCCATATCTTTGGGCTGCAAGTAAGAGAGTGCCAGTTCAAAAATAAAATTTCAAAGCAAGAAGAATACTGATAAATAAGATGGATGAATTAGAATAGCTTTTTATTGGAATAACCATGAGAAAGATTCATCGCAAAGTTTCTTGGGATCATAGAAGTGCAGTAAACTTCAGGAAGCGAACATGACAACATTTAACAGGATTTACCAGATAATACTTTCTCTACTTGACCAAAAAGAAGCAAGATCGAATAAACTGTGTTACGGCAGTATGAAGAAGTGAAAGACAACCGACCACCTTCGCCGGTGCCCCAGGAGGTTTTACTTTCTGGGACACTCCTGATTTCACTGTATCTTTAACATCATTGACCATACCCGTCTGCATTTCAGAATCCTTATCGAGAGACTGCATCGATGGTTGAAGTTGTACAATTGCATGAATGGGATGCAAGTGGAACTACATTTAAGAAGGACCCAAATGAAAAGGAGAGAACAATAAGAATAAACAAATTAAAATGGAAAATTTAAATCTTATTTACAACTTTCTTGTGCTATGTTCAGATAAAGACCATCTCAGATACAAAAAAGGGGAAATTATCGTGTCTCAAGGTAAGAAAACACCTTATTCCTATTGAGGACACCAACAGCATAACAAGTTGCTGGGGGAGGAGGCTGCCATCGTGTCGTAAGAATCTGGCAAGAGATGAACACATCAAAGGAAACATTAGTCGGGTGTAAAAAAGCTTCAAAAAATTGAAGTAAAGTGAAACGAAAAAAAATGGTGGAGGGTTGATAATAGCGACAGGACTTAGCATTTTCATAACTTCTAGGTATGCAGATAAACAAATGTGTAACTTCATACATGCAGTTTAACAAAATGCTGATCAACATCATAATTCATAAGTACAAATCGCCATGGGTCTGAAACATTTGGCGTTACATACATTTTAGCTCCGGTCAACCTGTCAATAAAATGTCAAACGAAACTTCAAGTGACTGAAATTCTAGAGCAATAACCTGCTTGTTCGTAAGTAACTTGCCATCAGCAGTATATTCATACTTCTTGGAGTCTACATCAACAGCCAAATCAATCTCCATTTCTCCACTTGCTGGCTTCACCCTAACCTAATATATGATATGAGGTTAATAATGCAATCCCTTCACAATAAGATCGCGCAGTCTTCAAACTAAAGTGTCCACAATACGCAACAGATTTTGGTTGGAGCTATGGTATCGTTCCTACCTCCTTGCATTTTTCATTCAACTCATATGGGCGCCACACTGGCCTGAGTGGATATTGCAACACATGCATCTGCATCAATGAAGAAACACTTGATGATTCCCCACGAAGCATTCAGTAATCAACTACTAACACTTCAACCGAAGTGCAATCAATCTCATAAACATGAAAAATTATAACGACGATCAATTACTTCTGATTTAGGAGCAATAGCAGGACAGAAATATATGTCAATTTCTCGAACTATTTGATTGTGGGGCTGGACTTCTCCTTCCATGTCCATAAAATCACCTTTCTCTTCTTCTGCGAATTCATGCTTCAACTTCTCGTCTATAGTTGTAGCAATACTCACATACTCCGACAGCATATTACTTTTGATGCCAATCTCCTCTTTCTTCAATGTTTCCCCAAAATCTGAAGCTAGAAATGACGGTGATTCAGCTGGTTCCGTTTTTGGTTTTCGTTTGAATCTGGCGCCTCTTTGGCCCATGCCAGCGGCCCGTTTCGGTCCCGAAGCCTCTAACAGTTCATTCGATTCCATGTTCTTCCTATTGCAGGACGAATATCAGAAAATTAGTTCATTCTTCACGCTACCGAAACAAAGAAGAGTGGCAACAGTTTGGTTAAATAACTTGCGAACCAGACTGCAATTTATAAACCGATTGCCATCAACACAAAATCCAGAAATCAATCGGAAACATTCGTGTGGTATTTCAGAAAGAAACCGATTCTACCTTGGAAGCATAATCTCATTCACGAGTCTCAATGAACAAATCGACACTGTAATCGATAATCTCGGTGTAGCGAGCAGTAGGGCTGGAGAAATGCAAAAATGGAAATTATAGACAGCGGGAACTCAGTCCACAGTTGAAAATTGTCAACGGGAACTCATCCATAAGGAACCCAGGCCCGCACTGTCGATTCACAGACCGATCAAATTCGACATTTTTTTTGGCAAATTTTTACTACTTTACTTTCCTATCCAATGGCGGAACTAGCAAATAATTTGATGGCTAAAAGTCCACAAATTTTTTAATAATAAATAAAATAAAAAATAATATAATATTAATGTGAAAGTAAATCCATCCATGTTCAACTTTGCAAATAATCCAATCCTTTTTAATTTTTTGAAAGTCAAAGCGATGTTTTGGAACTATCATTTAGCTTCATGCTGAAAAACTCTTGTGGGAAGTCCAGTCAAGTTAGTTTCAAATGGTGCACTTGTTATGATAGGAAGCTAAACAAGATCCTAAAAGGTATTTAATGACAACAATCTGGGAAAAAGGATACACCCCAGGATTTATCAAGTTACAGTCATTGTGATAATGATACCTAAACATCATATGGATCTAAGGGAATGATAAACTACCCTCATCAAAAGGTACTATCATTTGTGAATATCTGCTGATTCGATGATTTACACGGACAAACTCCTCGCCTACACCACGTTCTCCAGCAGGATTAAACAACATAAGCTGAACATTGATCCCTATTTGGGGTGCTGAGAGCCCCATGTCATCATTTCTGGATAAAAGAAAGCCCAGATAGTTGTAGTGTTCATATTCATGTTGCATGAGCATCCAATAAGAGAGGAGTGGGGAAAAATAACTCGACTTCATCCAACTTTTGGATCTCCATCGGTACATAATCATTCAGTATATAACTCCAATAATGTATTACATCAACTAACCTCTTGCACTAAAAGATCTCATAGTCCACAATAACTTAAATTATTATGAAATGATGCGACCTATAGAAAAAACCAACTTGTACATAACTTCAAACATCTCATCTACAAGATTATTCAATCTCTCATAGTATCTACCCGCTTGTTCTTGGCTCTCAAAACAGGGTCGGGGTACTCCACAACACTCATCGGGGTCTCAAATTGTAAATCAGTCGCTATTCGAAAATCAAAAGAAAGAAAAATTGATCAAATGAACACTAACGACTTCTGAGAGTTTCACATCAGCGTTCTACTTACCAGAAACCACTGCTTCTTTAGACAATGAAGGAGCCCTTCGCCAAGCTTGGGCGAACACATTGAGAATCCTACAAACAAAGGTAAAAATACTCAACTCACCTTGAATTGAGAAAAACGACTCAGGAGATCCCACAGAGGAAGGAGATGGAACATCGAGATGGAACGACAAAGAAGTAGGAAAAAGTGGATAATCCCACCCAGTTATACAATCTATCTGTTAGGCCACTGGCGTCTATAAAACAAGGAGGCTTACTATCTGATAATCAGATAATACAGATGTGGGCTATTGGCTATCTATTACAGGAAGCTTGAAGCCCAAAATTTTTGGGGCGGACCTACAATCGGCCCCGGGCTATAGCCCGGGCCTGCCCCAATGTAGGTCCGCCCTTGGTCCTATCACTTGTCAAGGCTCCCGAAGCCCGTCGTAACCTGTTATTCAAACTGGTGGCATCCACACTAAATTATTAGGGAAATGCTACACAGTTACTTAATTATGTATATAGATAAATTGGATCGTTCAATTAAATTGATGTAATAATAAGTGTTGGCAATTCGATTGTTCAGATCACCTATTTGAACTATAATCATTTAGTTTAGATATATCAGTCTGGATAATAAAAGCTTTCGTCATACTGCTTTCGGAAGCCAATAACTTTTTATCTTACTAATTTTCGAACTTGCCTGACTAGCTTCCAGAACCAGTAACTTTTTATCTTATTAGTTTCCGGAGCTAGTGAGAAATTACATGACCTAAACTAAATAATTAAAGACTTAAAGCCAATTAGTTTCAAAACCTATTGGCTTCCAAAGCCAGTAGAGACAATCTATGCCGAAGTACACAAAACGCCAAATCGTTTCAGTCAAGTATTGGATCGGAAGTGTACGTACACGCATTTCTTGGTCAGAGGAAAATATAGAGTGAGAGAGATGTACCTTGAGAGTAGGGATGACAATCTGTACCTGTCCCAACTGGTCTCCCCGGACCCACCCCGCAGGGTAAATCTATTACAATCTTGTGCAATCTTGTATTATGTTTTTTTTATACAAGGGACAAGGATAAAACGAAAGAGTATCCTCCTAAGGAGGGTCAAAAAGTCTTCTTGGATGCCTGGAGTTCCCAAATTGATGTTGTCATGGGTGAAAGGCAAAAAAAAACCTCTTGATGTATGAAGAATGAGCAAGCGCCGCATTTATTTCCGACCCATGCACATACCTTCGTCTCATAGATGCTCTAGAAAGATGGACTAACTTCTTTCATAGAAGGTGGCTAACCTCCACATCCAATTAGGTGACTCTCTCGCCCCCACACTTGGGAGGGAGTCATTAAGAGCTCACAGCTCATCCTCAGT
>JAOYMZ010065586.1:0-12617 GCA_025802335.1 Pinguicula primuliflora
TAATCGTTTATATTCCATCTTTAGCCTTTTCCGAAGCTTAAGTGGAATCTCTACGAAATGTATATTTTTTTCCAACAGGGGTTTCATTTACATTTAGAATTGTGAGTCTAATTCTCAAATTATGCGGTGTTGCTTGGATTGTAATAAGGAAGGCATGAACAGGTGGCTTAGGCGCTTCTCCTCTATCTGAATCTTTTTTTCATACTGATTTGGGCATAAACTGTAAATGGTTCTTGTTGCAGATCTTATTTTCGCACAACCTGTATCGTCTGGGACCATTGTTTTTGAGTTGTGTCTTCTGTAATTTTTGTGTTTTTCTTCCCAATCTTATATATGACTCCATATATTTCTACTGAGCTACTGTTCCAGGATATGAAAGATATGACAGCATGCTATGATGGGTTACTCGCTGCCGCTGCTGCTACAGCAAATAGTGCTTATGGTACCTATTTATGACACTTGGTTACTGTATGTAACTCAGAATATTTTTTAAGTTTGAAAAACAAGTGAACTCTGGGAAGTTTGAAGGCAATCAACTGAATTTCTAGTGCATGTAAAGATCTGCACAAAATAAATTGAATGCAACAATGGATGGACCTGTTAAATCTTTCTGTTAATAATAATACTCCTTATCTCATATATTTATTTCATGAAAAGGCAATGGGATAGTTCCTTATTCATTGGGTGTTTCCTTTCAGAGTTCTCAGAGTCACTGCTGGAGTTGGGGAACTCTCTACTGGAGAATACTGCAGTGCATGATGATGGGGAGACTGGTTAGTGAACAATTCCTTCCTCGTATCAGCGTTAATCCCCTGGCACATATTAGGACAACCGTGGAATTATAATGTATAAAATCCCAGTATGTATATATAAAGAGTAACCTGCCTTTCACTATGTCCAAACTAAATTTTCTCTGTTCTTTGTTGGTGTCTTTGTTTGTTTGGAAACAGAACTCCTGCTCTTACTGAGTAATAATTTTGTATCCAATAATCTAGATTGTGCAAAGTCAAAGGTTGAGTTGTTTATCAAGATAATCTAACAGCATTTCATAGCTCTATCCCTATATGGAATTATTATGCTGTATCCAAAAAAATATGTTTTTCTTGGTAAATACGTGGCAATGGTATTTTCTTAAAACAGCGAATTAGGCTCAAGGAACCCCTTATGCAATCACTTAACACATAATCTGTGCGAGTAAAGTTATTCTATTGGTTTTTCCCTGCCTCCGGTCCCCTCAATTAACTAAATTCATTTTTCATTTTTGTTGGATTGTGGAAAATTTGGGGTCTTTTTTCTTCAGAAAGATTAGCTACGTGCACCTTAATTTCCTACTTTGTTCTTATGATTCTTTTTGTGTCCGCAGCCCGCACGTCCCTGGATGTTGCCTAAATTTTTTGAGCATAAAATTAACCACCAATGTTTTCTATGATCATGCAGGGAAAACATTATCGTTGATGGGTAGAGTGCAGCTTGAACTTCAAAAACTCTTTGATAAATATGTCGGTCGTCATTGTCATTTCAATTTTTAGCATTTAAATGTCTAATGTATAACTTGATCTGAGCTAGCTATATTATGGCATTATTGCAGAGATCTCAAATTATCTTGACAATAACCAAGCCATCAGAGTCCCTCCTAAGTGAGCTAAGCAAAGTGGAGGTTGGATCACTATAAAACTCATCTTATATTGATAATATTTTCATGAATATGCAACCAGAACTCCAAACTTTTAGTTCTGTTAGATGTCCACGTTCCCTATTTTTAACTCACCTGAAAGCTATGTCTACAAGATGAAGTCGTTATTACAGTGTTTTGGACCAAACCGATTTTTTACCTACATCTACTACCTCCTCTTTTCTGCAAGTGTATGGCAAATGCAAATTTGAGCTAAAGAGTGGCCAAATATCTGTTTCTATTGTGGTGTATTTTTTAACTACTTGCTAGGCTCTCTGATTATGAGTTTCGTAGCACATTCACTTTCTTCAATAGTACAATTTGGCATTGACACATGCTGATACTAACTTAAATGGAGTAGATGATTGTTTAGATCCACAGCTATCTAATAAACGCTTTAGATTTTATATCACTGAACGAAACTTTGTCCCTTTTTAAGGGCATTAAGTGGTCGTTTTGCAATTGTTTTACCTTTACTTTTTTTTCCTATCAGATTAGCAAACCAAGGTTGGATAAGGGTGGAAGGTCATTTTCGTTTCTGAAAATTTCCATTTGCTCAATTGTTTATGCAAATCTAATTGATGGCGTTATTGTCGTCTGTCGCTCTTAATCTTGTTGCTTTCTACTCCAAACAGTAATTATCTTGGTCCCTTGAAGACTTTGATACTAATGCTGTAAACTAGTTTTCGCTAGTTAATATAGTTAAGAATATTATGTTATGCTGTACTTGCTTCCCTGCCAATCTACCTGATGAGGCCACACTACCTTTCAGATTACTGTATGCGTGTACTGATATATTTCTAGTAATTAAACTTGTCTCAGCATATCTTATCTCTGGTATAAATAATAAACCATGTCAATCTGTCATACAATTTAGTCCAATTTGTGAAGTAGCTGTTTTCCTTTTGTATCCCTGCTAATAATCTGCTTTTACTTGTTCAGGAGATGAAATTGCAGTGCGATGAGAAAAGGTACCCGTACTTCTTTTCTGTCTGCAAGTCATTTTAACCTGACAATTTCATCTTTTCCGTGGTGATGATCGCCTACACCAATACAGGGAGTTATTTGAATACATGCTTGGCCAATTTCGTGAAAAAGGTAGATCAAAACACGGAAAATTGGAGACGTTTACCTCCGAGCAATTGAAAGCAATTCGTGAAGAGTATGATGAGGCTGCAAGGTTATGCATTTTTCGAGTAGAGTCTTTGAAGCAAGGGCAATGTCGGAGTTTGCTGACACAGGCAGCACGCCATCATGCTTCACAGGTATTTTTTGCATTTCCTGATTTATAGTCTGCTGTATACTATTAGATTTATGATTAACTTGCATTTCTGAAAGCAGCTAAACTTTTTCCGGAAAGGACTCCAATCTCTAGAAGCGGTTGATTCACATATCAGAAACATGGCAGAGAGTCAGCACATAGATTACAAGTTATCCGAATTAAATTGTGGCGAAGAATATGGTGATCTAATGCACAATATAGAGACAAGCGGAGATGAAGAACTGAGTTTTGACTATAGCCAAAACAAGGAGGTGGAATTTGAGGTGAGCAATTCAATTTGCAGTTTTACTGCTCAATTTAATTGGTGTAGGGATTCATTGTTCTGTACGATAATGTTATCCAGCAATTCAGTGTGCGGTTTTAATTCTCTTTTGATAACTTTTCAGCTTCTATTAATCTCGTTTCTTGACGTTAGCATTAACTTCAATTGCCGCCTTTTCAAGCTTTCCTGCTTGTCCCTGCATCAACAAATATTTTCATTTTGAATATCTGTTTGACTTGTTATCGTGTTATGTTTGCTATCTACTAGACTACTACATGAGTCATTAATGGAAAGATGTGTCAGGATCCTGGCATCGTATCAAAGTAGAATGGTAGGAACACTTGAATTCGGAAGTAGGGAGAACACAACCTATGAACTCTAAGAGAGAACACAATCTAACTAAACAACCTATGAACTGAAAGGAAGAACACAACCGAAACTTCTTCATTCATTTCATAATCTCATTAGTCTTACAAAATAACAGCCTTAAATAGACAACAATAAAAAACTCAAACATCTTGTCATAACTTTCCTCATCAATGCTCTTGAACCTTTTGTAGCAATGTCTTGAGCCTTTTGTAGCTATGTCTTGAGCCTTTTGTAGCTATGTCTTGAGCCTTTTGTAGCTATGTCTTGAGCCTTTTGTAGCTATATCTTGAGCCTTTTGTAGCTATGTCTTGAGCCTTTTGTAGCTATGCCTTCTGTATTAATCATGAGACCATAATTGTCAAATTGGGATTCGAATCGTGAATCGTAATGATAAATTTTTGAATCGTAAGTCGAATAGAATCGTGAATCGTAAAGATTCAGTCATCATTTAAAATATACTAAAATAAAAATTTTGTAATAAAAATATTATAAATAAATAATTATTAAAGTTTAGTATTAATGTTTGAATCGTGAATTGTAAGATTTAAATCTCAAATCGTATCTGAATCTTACGATTCAGACAACTGACGGGCATAAAGGATCCATATATAAGATTTGAATCGTTTAGAAGGATTCGAATCGTGAATCCTAGGATTTTGATAACTATGCATGAGACATTAATGAGTCATGAAAAGATGACATCTCTTTCTTAATCAATTATGGTTTGAGTTATTGTTGTTTGATCGATCTGTTAGATGACTAAGATTTCGTTGAAGAAACTAAGGTTCTCATGTAACTTAGTCAAGTTTACTATTCACACTTTCTGTTAACTTAGTAGCTAAGTTCTGTCTATTGCATCTGTTATTTGCATTCTGGTATTATATGATTCAGTTTACCAAATTAATTGGTTGATCAGTTAGCTGTTCCATCACAACCATCAAGAACAAGAAATGTCGAAGTGCAGATACATGTAGAAAAATCCCGAGGAGATCAAATGCTTCATCAGCAACATCGAGCAGGCAGTCATTCTGCTCCGTTGTTTGCAGAGAAATTTGACCCTGCTGACAGGCTCAGGGAACTGCGCGCGTCTGCCCAGAAATTTAACAGTCATGTGCTGCCTACTCCGGATGATGCAAAGGGTTCATCAGCCATTTCTACTGCCCAGTTAAGCGCCAAATTAACTGGAGGCAACTCCAAGAATATGTGGCATTCATCTCCACTAGACATTGACAAGCATAAGAAACCTGGAGATGAACCTTTATCCTCTCGCAATTTTCCAAAATCTCAAATACCACTCGAGGAGAACAGCAAAAACAAGCATTTCCTCCCCTTACCCCCTCCTCTACAAGAGGTGACTGCCAGCCCGCAGGTTGATTCACAGAGTGGACTTAATGGTCACAAAATCAACAGACAGACTCTATCCGGTCCATTGACAAGCAAATCATTATCCAGCAAGCCACATGCAGCCGTCAGTGGACCTAATAGCTCTACTGAAGTTTATAACTCATTCAGTCATGTATCTGGATCACAGCCATTCGCCTCTTTCAATATGGCTCAAAACTCTCATCCTCCTCTTGCTTCTTCGCCCAAAGTGAGCGAGCTTCATGAGCTTCCTAGACCTCCAGATTCTTTCAGTACCAAGCCAATGCGTTCTGTGGGGGCTCTGAGACACTCTGCACCCTTAGGAAACAGGAATCGAGAAGTATCTCCCACAAATAGGAACACGCTGCCACCATCAAACGAAGGATCTCCACTTCCACTCCCAAAACTTACTGTTTCACGGAGCTTCTCTATTCCCTCCAGTAGTCAAAGAGGAGTTGTATTTCATTCTGGCAAGCTGCTTCAATCTTCTCACGTTGTGCAGAGGAGAGACGAGGCTCCTTCAGCTTTGCTTACACCTCTATCCCCTTCAAACTTGAAGTAGCTGAACTGTGGAGATGTATGAGGTATGTGATAACTGTGTAGCTGTTAAGTTTTCAACTTCTATATTCACCTAAATTCTTATTTAAAGTTCACATTTGCACAGTTTAAGCTTCCATGAGCCCAATAACGAATCATTTTCTCTCTCCCCGTTTTTCGTTTCATTTTGTCTTACACTTGTGCTTTCCCATTTGTGGGAAGTGACGGGGGGTGGAGTGTTGGGAGTTGGGTAGGGTAGGGTAGGGTAGGATGGGGTTGCTGACTTGATGCTTTGATGGGTGTATTATATATAGCATTACAGTTGTGCAGATTTTCCAATAGGAGGAAGTAACAGGTGGTAGAAAAGAACAAACATGTAGTTGTTGTCGGGATAATTGCCTACTCTGGTAATGTTCTGGTGGTGGTGCCAGTCAACGCGGTTGCATCCGGCAGCCGGAATATTATTCTCTACCATTCTTAGTCTGAGGAGTATTTGCTCTGCGGACCAGAATATAAGTTTGCTTTAGGCTGAGGAGCAGAGTTATCAAATTGGGATTCAAACCCTAGATCGTAATAATCAATTTTTGAATCGTAAATTGAATCGAATCGTGAATCGTAAAGATTCATTCATAATTTAAAATATACTAAAATAAATATTTTGTAATAAAAATATTATAATATTATAAATAAATAATTATTAAAGCTTAGTATTGATGTTTGAATCGTGAATCGTAAGATTTAAATCCCAAATTGTACCCGAATCGTAAGATTCAAACAAATGATGAGCATAAAAGATTCATATATAAGATTTGAATCGTTTAGCCTTAGAATTGAATCGAATCGTAGCCGTAGGATTTTGATAACTATGCTGAGAAGAGGAAGTCGTGTGTATATATATAGTCGTTTTGCTCACTTGGTGTTGCATGCCATTCAGATGGAGTTCTCTTTCTCATGCAGAGTCAATTTTTCCAGGGCAATATCGACGGCTTATCTAACCCGATTTTTTTTACGATGCAAGCAAAAGTGGCAAATCTGAAATTACAAAACTATCCTCATGCAAGGCGGATCAAACTTCCTTTCTGTTTGGGTCTTGTGTCTGGCTGGTGACTGCAGTATCAGAGGCTAACAGCAGCGCCCCGGACCCTTTCCTCCCGTCCGCCCCCCATGCATGCGGGAGTGGAGTTGCTTCCTAGGCATCCCCGAATTTCGGACAAGGTTCTTTCTCAAGTAGTATATAACTCCTTTGTAATTTGCAAAAAAATATATATATAACTGCTTTGTAAGTTCTCGGTAGGGATTGGAGAATGGTGCTTTACTGCTACTCCATTTAGGAATAAATGCTTCTCCCGGATATTTTGGAGGTGTTTGTATGTGTATAAATGTTGTATTAGATCAATTTAATATCAAAGTATCCGATTTTTTCGGAGTTTTTATATGTTTTTATATTCCACTTGAATATTAAATCACTGTTTCGGGCAGTTTAACTGGAATTTTGTTTGTGTTTATAAGATTTTTTTAATGAATGTTTTTGTTGGTATTCAACAGTAGTTCAGTCATTTTACCTATGTATAAGATTCTATTTTCATTGTGTACATATTTTTGCCCAAAATTCTTCACTTCTAATTAATTTCGAAGGCTGTCATCACACACAGCGTTTTGAGTGTCCCTCGTCTAGCCGTCGAGGTGGAGTTTTTTGTTGTGTATGACGTGTATGTTATAGTCTCTATTGGAGTAATTAATCTTCTTTGCTGGTGATTCGTGTCTATCTTCTGAGATTTTAATTAATCAAAGCCCATTTATTTGTTGGTGATGAAGTGGGATGAACATTAGGTACAACTCGTTTTTTAATTTGAAAATTGTTGCTGGAAAGATTTTTGAGTTTGTTTATTGGTGATTAATTATTGAGATTGTTGAGTTGATTGTGGATTATTGGTGAGTGGCGGATTATTTCTTGATTTGGAGAATTGTTGTGCATTGGGATATTATGGGTGTTGATTATCTGTTGATGACTTGTGAAGATGATTGAGTTGTAGTTTGGAGGTTGTGATGTGTTAATTGTGGAGTTGGGATGTTGATTTTTGGAGCTTGAGTTGTGAAGTTGCGGATTTGAGGTAAATTGTGGATGCTTATTTGTTGATTGTAGAGGTTGCATTGTTGTCAATAGAGATTGGGTTCTTGGTTGTTACCAGGTGATTTAGTGATGATGAAAGAAGAGTTGGAATTCTTGGGAAAAGTGGATTCTAATGTTCTAAAAGTCATAGTTACATTTGTATAAGAAATTAGTGTATCTAGTGAGATTATTTCTGCATCTTCTGCCTAGACACATATTTTGCCTTCGGTTTCACGCGACACAGACTGGATAGTTGATTCAATTGCTTCTCGCAATGTTGCTAGTTTTATTGGGGAGTTCTCATCTTATATTCATCTACTAGTTCCAGAGAGTATTTGTTGATGGTACGACTCAGCCTGTGGTTGGTAGGGGTACTGTGTGGTGTATCAATTCCTTGATTTTACCTGACATTCTGCATACCTCATCTTTTCACGTGAACTTCTTATTCATTAGCGTCATTATTCAATAACTAAAGTGTATTGTCACTATTGATATTCCAAGGTGATGTTTTTGTCGAGAAAAGGATTTGACCAAATCCTTTCCATATTAGGGATCTGTTTCCTTATTGGTACGGACTCTAGTTGAGAATAAGATCCTGTAAATTACTCTGTAAATACATGTATCATATGAGAGGAAAAAACACAACAGAAAAACACAAAAAATAGAAAGAGCTCTTCCTGTGGAGTAGGCTATTGCCGAATCACGTAAATATTCGTATTCTTTACCATTCCAATAATTTCAGGAGAAGAAGACAGACAAGATACTTGGAACTGGCACTTTCCATCGAGGTTTGTGGTATCTGGATCGCGACGGACAAAACTCAGCTCTTTCATGTATTGTGATGTGTTCTATTGATCGGGGGCGATCAATGGAGGACTATTGATGCTTCATCATAAGTGACTTGGGCATCATTCGTTTGGTGTTTTGAGCCGCATATATCCAATTTGGTCTCAACGGGTGAATAAAGAAAAGTTGGTTTGTGATGCAAGTTAGTTTGACAAACATACAATGAGCTCCTATGGTAGTACTGGTAGTAAAAGCTCGTCTGTTTTTTATGTGATCTATTCTGATGTCTGGGGACCCTGCCCCACAGCTGGTGTGAATGGTTTTAGGTATCTTGTATCCTTTATTGACAGTTGCCTTCGTGTGATATAGCTATATTTGATAAAAAAAAAAGTAAGAATGAAGTTTCAGCTTCTTTTAAGGATTTTCACAAGAATGTTCAACTTTTGTGCAATCGTGAAAGTTTTGAGCTATGGTACCGAATATACCAATCTTGCTTTTGGTGAGTATATGTCCTCTCAAGATATCATTCATCAGACTACATGCCTATATACATCACAACAGAATAGGATGGTTGAGAAGAAAAATCGACATCTTCTTGAGATTGTCCGGAGTATGATAATTTCGATGAATTTTCCCAAGTACTTCTAGGGACAAGATGTTTTGACTGCTGCTGGGTCGATTAACCAGATGCTTTCTCATATGTCAGACTAGAAATCTCCCTTTGAGGTGCTGACTGGTCAAAGGATTTTTGGTTGTGTGTCAGGATCGCCGACAATCTGTTGGTAAGTTGGATTTCCAGGCTGTAAAGTGTGTATTTGTGGAATATTCTACAACTCAAAAGGTATATATGCGTTGGAGTCTTACAAAGAGGCGACTATTTACAAGTATGGATGTTACATTTCGGAAACGACGCGGCTACGTGTACCGGGCCGGTACACCAAATAACAGGCCACCACCTGTAAATCATGTGCAGAAAATTGGAAGAAAATTTGGCTTCTGGGAGACTCGAACTCTGCCTCCCTCCCTTCCTCTGCTGTTCCCGAGGCACTCGCGCGCGTGCCTGCCACCAGACCAACCCATGTTTTGATAATGATAGTTTACATATTTATTATATGGGTAACCTTCGTATGCTCAGTCCGTATTCAACTTTTCATAGCACCATCCGTTTTCGTAATTGGTCGCACAATTGGAAAGCTTATACATTGTAGATGAAAATCCCTATGATTTCCGGCGACTTCGTTGCCGGAAATTTCTAAAACCCTATTTAGGACTACTTAACCCAAAGAGATTTATAACCCTCCGTTAAACGATGATAACATCGTCGAAATATCATCAAAACTTGAACATATGCAATTCAATGTATAAGCTTTCCAATGGTGCGACCAATTTCGAAAACGGATAGTACTACGAAAAGTTGAGTACAGACTGAGCACGCAAGAACTGAGCACAAGAACTGTGGTGTATATATATTATATATATATATACGGGTGGGATCCCCACCCCTCACTCTATCACTCCTTTTACCCCTCAAATCTCCACCCTTCAATCTTTTAAAATCTCATTGATGAGATTTAAACAACACATTACACATATAATCAAATTACAATACATTCCCAAACTCAAACCCCTTCGTAAAAAATGAATTCCCTAGAGATCCCTTTCCAAACTCAAACCCCTTCGTCGGGATAAAACTCCAAACTCATTCCCATCCCTCCATCCGCAACACACACATCAAACGCCAAATCAGTCTTCACCTCTCATGTCCGACATCTTCTGAATCGTTTTGCATCGAGCTCTCGAGATTTGTCGTCTTGTTTCATCGGTTGCGTTGAATTCTAGATTTGTGGGTTTCAATTTCTAAGTTGATATGCTGATTAGAATTTATGTGTTTCGATTTTTTGAATGTTGATTTGAATTTATGGGTTTCAATTTCTGAATTTTTGAATGCTACTGTTGCTGGTTGAGGATGGGTTATCAGAAAAGCTGCCTATGGTGTCGGAGTCGGAGATTAAGGATCTTGGTTGAGGGAAATGAATTGGATCAGGAGATGGGACGGAGATGGTTCTGTATGGAAATACTCAGAGCAGAGGTATGGCTGGAAAAAAACAGCTAGAGCAAATGTTCCCAGAATTTATCCAAGTAGTTGTCATGTTTTTGTTTAAGTTCTGTCAGGACCTGTTCCAATGCGTAAGCTTGTGGCTTGCAGATTTATGTTGTTGTATTACTGGATTTCTCTAAACCACATGGGATATATCATGTTGTGTTGTGGTTTGCTTTGTATTTATGAAGTTTTTTGTTGGCCTGAAAGATGAATTCTGAACATGAAATCAGATAACAGGATAAACTTGCACCATAATCTAATAGCAAACAACATTTCAACATTGCACCAGAATCTAACAGGATAATGTGACTACTTGGTGCCTCATCATCAGATCAAAAAAGCACAAGAAACCAAAAACAGATGTAACATAATCAAACCAACGCAGATGCTACGAAACAACCAACATGTCCGTCCCATAGCTACTTGTCAATGATTGAAACCAAAAACAACCAACAGCAGATGTAACATTGCAGCTTCTCATAGCTACTTGTCAATGATTGAAACCAAAAACATTAATACTCAGATGCTACGAAACAACCAACATGTCCGTCCCAAAAATTAACATAATGTAACATAATCAAACCAACAGCAGATGATATGTAACCACCAACATGTTCGTCCCAAAAATTATTGAGTGTCACTTGGTTGGACCAAGTCATCTTCATCTTCATCTTCATCTTCATCTTTTTCGTCTGTGTAGGAAGTATAAAAATGATTAATCTAACATCGAAAGATTTATAGAATATTTCTATATATTGTTATCATACCTTCGTCGACGATGATGTTCTTTCTCCGATTTTTATTCTGAGGGCAATTTCTCTTGTCATGTCGTACAAACTTGAAGCAAGACTTACATTGTCTTCTCTTCTTACCAAGGTTTATCTCAAGACCACTTTTTAGTCTACCTGAATCATGGCGACCAAACTCTTTTCCCTTTACCTCTTTAACCTCCTTCTTCCTGCCTTTTGTTTGTGATATGTTTGGATCTTTGAGTATTATTTGAGGTAACAGACTTGGATCTACAATATTTTGCTCCTCAGAAATTGTGGTCGAAACACCAGGGGGATCCTCATTGGACTTCAAAATACATTCAACCTTCTTTAATGATTTCTTCACGTCATCTATGCAACTAAGGTATGCCTTTTCGGATGGTGATGCTAGACAAGCCAATTTGGTGAACTCCCGGCATAGGTGGTTAAGTCTCAATGCATCAGCATGTTCGCCCCTGCAATCCATTAAAGGTTCTGCTGCATCTACACCCCTAAACTTGTTAGCCTCTTTTCTCCATCTTGCAAGAATGAAGTGTTCTGGTATCATGTCTGCATCATAACGAACAAGTACCTTCATAATATGCCTGCAGAGCAAACCAGTGAATTCAAAATGTTTTCATTCACATGTCCCCACATGAGTGTCCAAGTTTAACCTCACTACAAACTGCTCATGATAACCATCAACCTTATTTTCGACTTTGAATGAGTGACATGCATTGTCGTGGCCTATATCTTCAGCCTTTAACGTGTAAACTTTATCAAATTCATCCTTGAATTTCTTGAAAATTATTCTAGTATAAACCGTCGCAGCATGACATAATAGAAACTTCTCAGGCTGAACTTGTCGATTCTTGTGCTCAGATTGAAAATCTTCCTCACTTTCTCTTTCCACTATCCTCTTAAGTGCTTGATCATATTTCTGAACAAACTCGCGTAAATTCGTTCTCGACGACACGAAGTCATCAAAGAATTAGTTAATTCCCTCACTCCGGCCAGTGGTATTCATCCCAGCAAAAAAAGTAGTTCGGTTGTATACAGGCACCCAAGAAGTTCGATTTTCATAGAGTTGTTGAAGCCACAAATTGTCTTCTAATTTATACTCAGTAATCATGGCATTCCACTTTTTTTCAAAATCCTCCTCTGTATAGGTCTGATAAAGACATTGTTTCATTGACTTCTTAAAACCGGACTTCTTAAAGTAAACATGGGAGAGCTTTTCAGCAAATTTCTTTTGAATATGCCAAAGGCACAAACGATGCCTGCTAGAAGGAAAAACTTTTGCAATTGCGCCCTTCATAGCCAAATCCTGATCAGTGATGATAGAAGTCGGTGGACGTCCTCCCATCGCTTGAAGCCATGTCCCAAA
>JAOYMZ010065597.1:0-12617 GCA_025802335.1 Pinguicula primuliflora
AACCTCTTGTCATGCTTGAAATAAATCCTAGCAAAATATGTAGTGAATTAAGCATAAGTTGTACAAAATAAAATCATTTATCCAAGTTCTAATAAAAGTGGAAATGAGCATGTTTTGAGCATTAATCTTGTGGTTTAGGAAATGAAATGGACTAAAATATAGCATGAAATAAGCCCCAAATAGGCGCTTATCAGTCAGCAACCCACCAATACCAGCGACATCCCTGGTGGATGAACCATCCGTAAATAGCAAGTAGCTCGACCCTCCATGCCTCTCCTGCATAGGGATGATCGGCCATTGATTACCTGTATGCGCCTGTGTCGTGACTAACAACTGCCTTCGCGGAGGATTCCCCGACAAATTAATTATCTCAAAGCTCCTGCTCATCTCCTTCACTGCCACCTCGATTCTCATTGCTATGCAGTGAGAGTGGTGGCCTTGTTGTTAAATATTTAATCATTCCGAATGGACCAAATCGTCCAACATGCCACCCAGACTTGTGGATTTACAGAGGTCTGAGAGAGCAGATTAGTTCTCACCCAGACTTATGGATTTACCTCCCTCCAGAATTCTGGATTTCTAGTGCCTTTGAGTTGCTGCCAGACTCTTGTACTTCGATAGCAATCCCACATCACACAAAGTAGAGATTCGGATTCACCACATAGGTGACAATTTGCTGCATCCACTATGTGACATCTCCAATGCTTGTCATTAGTCTAGAGCAGGTCACGTGTAATTTTCCAAACAAATACCTTGATCCTCTCTAGAACTCGTAGTCTCCATGTTACTCTCCATAAGGGGTCTTCCAACTCCTCTTGTGTGCCACCCAATCGCTGATAAGCTGAGGTTGTCGTGAATTTGCCTGAGGGAGTGAATCTCCATGCCAATGAGTCTGGGCCCGCCTCTTCTTCGGGACTTGGAATGGCCCGAATGATGTTGAGTATCCTCTGAGGTAGCATTAGCTCCAGTTTGGTCCAGTTCCAACCTCCTGCAGGCAAAGCATAGAAACACACCGACATTTGTAAGTCAGATAATGGGATAGTGAGACTTACCTGTTGTACCACGGAATCGCTCAATGGTAACCACTGGTCCACCAGAATCTGCAATGTCTTCCATCACCTATATGCCAAGACAGCCCGTCAACTAGCAGCTGCCATATTTGCTGCATGGTCCAAAAAAGCTGAGACCCGACCCTCTGCAGTAATAATTAAAAAGCGACAGAATCATCCAGGTTATACTTAGCATGAAACACAGACTTCCAAAGGGAAGGTTTTGGTGAAACAATATCCCACGCCTGCTTCAGAAGGAGAGCCACATTGTTATCTCTCATGTTTCTCAATCCTAGACCTCCCTGGGACTTAGATTTACATACTTCCGACCACCTGAGTAGGGCGGGTTTTCGGTGAGTACCCTCACTACCCCATAGAAAGCCTCTTCTGATTTTATCAATCTCATCCACAGTAGATTTTAGTAATAAGATTGATTGCATAATATATCCTGGGAGGCTGCCTAACACTGTCTGACAAAGTGTTAGCCTGCCCGCCATAGAGATCGTTTGTTCGTTCCAATAAGCCGAGCATGATCAGTTCGTCGCTGCCTTCCTTGTAGATTTTCTGCCTCTAGGTGCTTGTTAAAGGACTGCACTACTGGTATATTCAGGAGTGCACTGATCCTGTGCCGCTGGTCCGCATCAACCTTTGGTGAAAAAGTGAGACATGACTTCTCACAATTCACCATTTGTCCTGAATGAACCCCAAACTGATGAAGTGTGGATTGAACCACCAGCGCCTGTTCGGTGGTTGCCTCAGAGAAAAGTACCAAATCATCCGCAAACATCATATGTGAGAGTGGGAATTTAGCCCTCCCAAAGGTAAGAGGCTTCCAACTACCCCGTTCCACATGATGGTTGATAGTTTGGGACAATCTTTCCATACATAGCACAAAAATATAAGGTGAGATTGGGTCACCTTGTCTTACCCCCGGTTGGGTGAGAAGTACGGTCCTGTAGAGCCATCCCACAAAACCTGCAGTGAGCTCGTCCTCAACAAACTAAGAATAAGTTTCACCTTCAAGGATGGGACCCCAGCATTCAACAAAGTATCTTCAATGAACTCCCATCGCATTTGATCAAATGCCTTCACAAGTCTACTTTGAGAGCCATCCAGCTTTTAGATTTATTTTTCAGAATCTGATGGTGGGCTTCCTGGATTACTGCGATATTTTCCACGATATGGCATCCCTTGTTAAAAGTGGATTGGCGCTCAGAAACTAATGTTGGCATCACGTTGCCCAAACGGTTTGCTAGCACCTTTGTTACAATCTTCATAGTTATGTTAAGCAACGTGATTGGTCTGTAATCCCCTGGTATCCTTGGGTTACCCACCTTTGAGAGCAATACTATCGTCCCTTTATTTAGTGACGCATCTACCTCGCCTGAAGTAAAGGCCTGCTGTACCATCCCAATCAGATTTGAGTTGATAACCTCCCAGTTGTGTTGGAAAAAACCAAGGCCAAAGCCGTCTGGGCCCGCCGCCTTTCCGGGGTTCATTTCGAATACTGCTGTCTTCACTTCCTCACTAGTGACCAAGTCTTGAAGCATCCTCATGACCCTCTCAGATACTCGTGGAAATTGACCCCTCATCTCATAAGTACCTGTAGAACTGGATCTGGGCTCCTTGTATAGCTCCCTGAAGAACCTGGTCATTTCATCAGCAATCTCAGCCCTATCAGAGGACCAGTGCCCATCCACTAATCGTAATCTTGACGTCGCTGCCATATGTCTGCGGACCTTGAAATGAGAGTGAAAATCTCTCGTGTTCCTATCACCCTGAACCAGCCAGCGTGCCCTCCTATTTTGAATCCTGAGCTCATATTCCTGCAAAAGCACCATTTCCAACTCTGACCTCAATCTGGACTCTAATTTGAATAGTCCTTTATCCACCTGTTGTGGGTCTTTCTTTTGAATTCCCTCGATTTTGCCCAATAATCTCCTCTTCTTCTTATGAATGTCCCCAAAAATGTGGAAGCGCCACTCATCAATCTGCTGTTGAATGTAGGATAGACCACTGGCCAAACTCCCCTCCTTGGGCCAATGTTCGGTGAGCCATGTTTTCCATCCCTCATGCATCTCCCATGCTGCGAGGTATCTGAAGGGTCTTGGTTGTATTTGACGTCACCATTCATATGCAGTGAAGTTACTAATGCGCAATGATCCGACGTGATGCATGCCATGTGCCTGACAGCAACTCTATCCACCAGTCTTTCTAACTCTGAGTTATGCAACACACGATCCAGTCTTTCAAGACATAATCCTCTTCTCCAGGTGAACGTTGAGCCCGTGAATCTAGTATCTACTAGACCTGAAACCTGGATAAACTCACGAAATTTCGAACATCCATTGGAGGCTCGACCCTGGATTTCTCATCCTGACTTACAATCGCATTAAAGTCCCCAATCAGTAGCCATGGTGTTGTGATGGCGCCTGCAAGGGAGGAAAGATTATCCCATAGAATGCATCTAGTGGTAGCTTGGGGCTCCTGTAAACCGCCGTGCAGAGGAAGGAGCAGCCGTCCTTAATGGTAATTTTTAGATGGACAAACTGCCAGTTATTTTCCAGAATACGAACTTGGATATCACGCTTCCACATTATCCAGATACCTCCTGTGAAGTCAACAGCTTCTACCTGATGAGAATTGTGAAAGCCTGACTCTTTGATGGCACAGTCCGCTGCATCATGACTGATTCGCGACTCCAAAATCACTGCAAGAGAAACCTGATAAAGATGGACAAAGAAAGCTAGAGTGGAGATAGTTATGGAATTTGCCATACCTTGGCAATTCCAGCTTAGTAAAGTGATGTTAGACATGAAAATGATATAGATAATGAAGTGTACAAGAAACTGGACAATTGTGCCTTAAGACTCCGGGGGGAGGGGAGGTGTATCCTTGGCCGTGACCTTCCTTCAGGGGTGTGTAATTTTGTGAAGTCGATCACTTCCTCCTGCCCTGCACTACCTTGGAATTTCAATCTTCCTTTCGAACCCACATAAAATCCTCTCGTCAGTGTGGGGCTGGGGTCAATTTTCATTTGGGATCTCTCTTGACCATCGTGTCTCTCCGATTGTGGACACTCGATCAAGACCTTGGTGTGTTGGCCCTCCTGTTCAATCACCATACCGTCATGATCAGGGGTGGACTGCCCAACACCTGCCACCATTTTATGATCTTGGATCTGCACTTGTTTATCCTTGGTTATTCCGGTCATGCCTTGAGATTCCTAAGATTTTGGAGTAGGCGTGCGAATTTCAAGCATTGATGTCTTGGAAGAACTGCGGCAGGGTGGACTGTTTCCCCTGAAACCCGATCTTGAGCACCCGAGGTATGGCTGAATACAACCTACTTGCCGTTATCGATCCTGGCCGCTTTGTGGGACTTCCGCTTCATACCAGGACCCTGTTTCGCATTGTTGGAAGGAACGGATGATCAGGGTTTAGTGGCTTTGTAGCTGAATGTCGGGTACTACACTTGATGGGCCTCCTTATCCTCTGGTACCTGAGACAACACATTAAATCGTGAGGACGTCGCAGCATGTGCAGCCTGAGACTTACCAAACAGACTTGGTCCATCCGAATTTGGCAAGAAAGGTGTTGGGAAGCAGCGTATGGGCTTTTCATCCACCATCCATGATCCTGGTTCTGTTAAGGGCGATAAGCCACCTGTTTTCGGAACTCCTTCATTCTGCCTTTTTGATGTGTCTGCCACCGAACCAGTCTCTGGGATCAGGTTCGCCTTAGGCTGTCCTTGAGCTGTGTTACTGGGCGATCCTTCATGGAAATCTTGTTTTGCCCATGGCGCATGAGACCTTTGAGTGCCCGAACCTGCCACAAGCAAAGCATATGTTATTTAGATCCTCATATTGAATCCAGTAAGCCTTATCGTCAACAACAATGTTAGGGACCAAAGGCTGATTGAGATCCACCCGAACCGCAATCCATGCAAATTGGCCACGTTTGGCTGCCATTATGTTCATAAGCTTTAAGAAAAGTTCCAAACGGTTTTACAATAGCTTTCAGGAGGTCCAGCTGGAAGAAATCTGGGGGTAACCCCGGGATACGCTGCCACACCACGACAGAGGAAAGATGGTTCGATTTAGTATCAAAATTACGCTCCCAGGGCAGAATCGTGAGAACATGCCCTAGAAGGGTGTAAGGGCCTCCCGTGAGGATGCTGGCATAGTCTTCCTTATCGTCCAATTTCAGAAGGGTATAACCATCATCCAAATCCATGATATGGATGTTGCCCTTAGGTTTCCACATAGTCATCAATTTCTGGTACAATGTTATGTAATTGATATCCCGCCCTAAGAGCTTTAATACCAGACTGAATTCTAAATTTTCCAAAATCTACCTGTGTACCTCAACCAAGAAGGTCACCGTGGGCACCCCATCGACTATGGAGTGGTGGACATCCTGATATGAAACCCTAATGGGTTTCGAATGAAGCCCCTGAAAGAAGGCTTGTGGATTAGTGGCCTGAAGACCCTGCAAGAATTTCTCCTTGAAGGTCGACTGTTTCCGGTCACCCGCCGGTGTAGTTGGGCCTGACGGAGTTGCCTTCTCTTTTCCTTTGGATGCATCTAGTTTGGTGTCGCCCAAAGGGTCCTGGGGCCCCTTTAAGGGAGGATCGTGCAGAGGAGGGAAACCCTTATCTATGAGCATATCGGCGTCCTCCATACGGACGGCGAGAGGCGGTGGAGCGGACAGACGCAGATGGTGGAATTTCGAACCATTCTTAGCACCTGAATTTTTATGACATGCAGACCTTGCTGGACCGCCCACAGTTCGGCTGAAAGGGCGGAACAAAACGACCCACTTGAGTTGTTTGTTGCAAATAGCCCCTCCACAAGAAGCGACCCGAGAGTGACGACACACACAACAGTGTTGACAAAAAGGCTGAGATCCCAGGCTGATGAGGTAGGCTCTCAAGGCATCCGTAGTAGGTTCCTCGATAGAAAAATGTTTCTTGCTTTCATGTAAAATGCTTGAATATATTCTTATAAACCTGTTCTGCTGCTACATGACTAGCTTGGAAAATCTCAATATTACGATTAATCCAAAGTCTCCAACATGTAGCAAAAAAAGAGTGCCAATCAGAGTTTAGATTAGATATATTATTGAAGATTCATTCTTTGTGGGGATGCAATATTAAAAAAGGATACAGGGAGTCTTGCACTTAGGGAGTGCCAAATCCAAGAGCTCCTATTGCAGTCTCGGAGGATATGAAGAATGGTTTCCGGAGCATTACAAAAATGACATCCAGGCAACTCATCCAAGCCCCTCCGAAAACGCTCGCTTTTTGTCCATAAAGCTCCTTCCACAACCCTCCATAAGAAGAGTTTATTACCCTCGTGGACTCTTAGAGACCAGATTGCACTCCATGGGTTGGTAGAGGGAAGATTATGGGGGTCAATGAGGCGCAACTAAATGTGCCTTTGTCCAAAAAATGCCCATGTTCTTTTGTCACCTCCGGCTACGAATGAGGGTGGTGGTAGAGCTAGAATCTGAGCAACAATACTTTCCGGAAGCCAAAGACTTTGCTTAGCAATGTCCCAAGCTCTCGAGAGACAAAAGTTGTTAATTGTGTATTGTATATCCTGTCTAGAAAGAGGAAGACAAGAGTAGGAAGGGGACCTTTAAATGGAAACCATGTATCCATCCAAAAGGATATGTTACACCCATCTCCAAGAACCCAACATGCGCATTGAGGGATCAAGTGAACTCTCTTATAGATTTGCCTCCAGAGATGAGATCCTTGGGATTTTAAGGGGCGAAAATCCCAGAAATCCCTTCCATGATTATACTTAGTCTTCATCACTTCCGTCCAAAGACTTCCAGCACCTGCAAAAAGTTCCCATGTCAATTTGAGCATATAAACTTCATTCATTTTTCGAAAACTTATCAATCCTAATCCGACTTTCTCCTGGCGACAACAGACTTTGTGCCAAGCTACAAGGGGGATTTTCGTAGTGGATGAGTCACCTCCCCATAGGAAATTTCGAATTAATTTATCAAGGTCATCACAAATAGTTAGAGGAAACATAGTGGATTGCATTTGATAGATAGGAATGACACAGAGAATAGATTTACATAAAACAAGGCAACCCGTCATAAATATCTTCCTTGAAGTCCAAGAAGAGACCATTTTCTTCATCTTTACCAAAGTTGGTTCGTGGGTCTAGAAACTGGTGCTGTCGCAGAGCGCTTGGGAGGTATCGACTTGTTTAATCCTTTATCTAGGTGTTCCTCGTAGCAAAGGGACACCTAGATAAGACCCTAGATCATCCACTCTCCTAATCCCTAAAGCCAATTCAATATTCTTTGCTTTGGATAAAGAGATATTTGGAGATTTCCATAACAAAGATTTGTTCTCACTCACGGTCTGACCAGAGGAAGATGAAAAAATCCGCAAGACTTCTCTGATGGCTCTTGCCTGCTTGTCTCAAGGCCTTTGCAAAAAGAATCAAATCATCGACAAACATAAAGTGAGAAATCTTCACTTTACTCTTTCCAAGGTGAGAGGTCTCCAATGTCCTAAGCAAGAACAACTTCAATTAAGTGACTCAACAACTCCATACACAAAACAAAAAGGTATGAAGATGTAAGATCTCCTTGGCAAACTTCTCTCATAAAAATTATTCCTATTTTTTTTTATAACGTAGAGAACCCTACCGAGGTAGGTAAACTCAACGCCCTACCACAATAACCTGCAAACCACAGTAGGGTGGTGAGACACAATTGTCAAGCCATATGGGACAGACTCATATCCCTAGGAGATTTGAACCAATGACCTTTGAGTTCAGTTATCACTCTTATACCAATAGGCCGACCTCTCAACAAATTATTCCTGTTTTTATTTCACATTCTCATAAAATTCCGCATCGAACGGCCATGATACTACAAAATAAATCGAACCCAAACCCCATATCCTAAATACAACGTAACACGCTTCTTTCAGAAGAAGGTTAAATACGTTAAACATGAACACGTCTTTTGACAATGCTAATTACTCATTTCCAGCTATCCGAGTTCCACTCAGTAAATAACCACCAGAGGAACTCATCTGCATACATGGATGGCTTCTTGATGGAAGCACCTGAAAAAAAAATCGGCAACAGTAGTAATAAGGTGAGGCCATCAAGGGAGGACAACAACAGAGGTTCGCTGTAATTGCACTTCGTCCAAAAAACATCATGCACTTTCTTTGAGTAACCATGGTTTCGAAAACTGAAATTTCAACCAAAACGATTCCCAATAAGAACATCTTATATGATTTGGAAGAATTGGAAGGGGCAGGGAACCTAATATTCACGTAACCAAGGTTCATAAATTTGTAATCCAATGGCCATTTTCTCAATCTGAAGATTGTGCATGCATTCTGCTAGAGTCTGCAGAGCCAAGAGGAATGCAAGAGAGCAAAAGAGTATTAATGCATGTGAGAAAGGCCAAAAGGAAATTTATTCAAGTTTACACCGGAAAAACTACCTGGAGATACTGGTGATAAACCACGAATGGGGAAGAGTAAGACAGAAGTGGGACAAGTTTCTTGATGATGTCCCAAGCATCCATGTTTGGAGCGGTAACAATTAAACTGAGAAAAAAGAAAGAAATTCAGTGCACGGAATCTCAAAACAAAATTAGCATGATTAAGAGAATTAAAATAGAACAATGACTAGCTAAAATCACCTGGAAAATCCATTTTCCCTCCAGGATTTAATGGCCGCAGAGGGTGCCTTCTCGCCAGGTTTGATGGTTTTTCTGGTGTTGGTAGAAGATGCCCCATTACAGACTCGGTTTGTTCTTACACCGTCAACAACTTCCAGACTTTCATAGTTCGTAGTTGGAGGGCACAAGGTATCTCCCTGCACAATGGGATATGTCATTGCAAGTAAGATTTTACAATAAATAGAGAAAACAAGAAAATGAAATGCGAACATCTTCTTTGCTTCCAGAGTTGCAGGTTTCTTCAGTCTGATCAGCGGATGTCGAACTTGGATTATCAGATGCTTGTAATTCAGCAAGGGAACAATGCACGATTCTGGGACAATGAAAAGAAAATCTGAAATCATGATGCACATGATGAACATGCAAAATGACTTCTAAAACATTTTAAAACAGGATGTACCTTCTGCATGTTTCATCGCTTAGGTTGAACATTCGTACAATATTTATGGGATATGAAGTGGTTCCGCATTAAGTATTGCAGACATAGCCCGTCCCTGTATAGATCAAAGAATTCAAAACTTCCTGGGATTTGACATTTGGATGAATTTGTGAACAATACCTAAGTGGATGTCTTTTGAAGAAATTACCTCCGTTATATCCGTTATTGTGACTGGTAGAAGCATGTATTTACTGCGGTGTTGTCTATTATAGCAGAAGTATCATCCAAATAGACAATCATGCTCAAACTGTTTCTGGGAATGATGAATTGACCTATATGGTTACCCCTGGTATAAGAACTTATACTGCTCATGTGAAGAGTATTAGACATTTCTTTGATTGGAATTCACTAGATAAACCGTACAAAAGAACAAAAATGAGGCTAATGAAGAATTAAAGAAGTCGATACCTCCCAAGCGCTCTGCGACGGCACCAGTTACTAGACCTTCAAGCATATCCACTAGAAGTACCTCCGAGTTAGAAGAAACATTAGCCAACGAGAGCAGAACGGACAATGTATCCACCCGCAAGAACCTGGTGGTTATTAAAGATAACAAACATGACATCCATCAAAACGTGCAGACACATACTTCTAAGTTCTAGCAAGGACATAAAATAAAGTGCAGAAATGAATTAAGGTAGTTACCCTATTTTCTCTGCATGTTTTCTGAAGTAGGCATCACATATGCTGACCAGAAAGACATTGATTAGCAAAGGCATGTAATATAATAAGCTGATATTTGTTCCCAAAAGATAAACCTTCACATACATAGAAATTAGTAAAATCAATTTCATACTTGCTACATAACTATGAAAATCTGTGATAATTTCTGAAATCAAGCCACTAAATTAATAAGTATCTTCATTAGGTGGTATGTCCTAAGTAATAAATATCTTCCGTGGGGTTGTAGAGAATTATGGCCCACTAAAAATGGTAAAGAACGAAGTTAGCCAAACCTTCTGGCAAACGGGCGTCTCAGAAGGACCCTGGGCGCATATTTTTTCTGCTTCTTGATCCTGTACTTCTCCTGCCAACATAGAAAATTTTACTTAGCAAACAGGGTATCAAATATAAGGTTACTAGAATATTTTGGTGTCAGTCATGCACCTGCGAAAATGCTGTTTTCTTTTCAAAAGTGGCACTGTTCGAAATAAGGGCCTCCACAATTTCATCCCCAGTTGCTCCTTTTCTGCAAATAAAATATATTAAATACAATAAGAGATCCACCGGAATCCGGATCAAGCACATACTAAGCGAAAAGTGATCAAATACATACACACCCTGACAAAAGTTATTGCCATAAGACCAAAGACATAGTGGTCACAACCGATATATAATGACAGAAAGATGCCAAATTTTAACTTGACAATATAACTGAGCGGAATGTTTAAAGCTTCGTTGATAAAGGGAAAAAACAAAAGAAAAAGATCGAAAGGAACACAAAAAAAGTGTACATTCCTTGTATATTTCATGATTCAGTCTACCAGCCACGCCATCTTTGGCACCATAAGAACAAAATATTCGCACTTTCATGAGTACTGGAGAGAAGTTGCTAATTCTTTTCAATTCCATGATAATAATAAAGTTTGGCAGTTGTCAGAAGCCCAAAGAAATACCAAATTTTTGACATTGTTATATATTATACTCTCTTCATCATGGCACAGTACAGGGTACAACAAATATCTCACTTATTAAGCTATAACTTAGGAAATAAATGGGAATAAATTAAGAATTCAACAGGTATGCAGCGAGAGATATCTATGAGACAGTCTGCCAAAGAGTATAAACAGCTAAGAACTCAGAAAGAAAAAAGATAAAAGCGGTGCAACAGCATGTTTAAAATCGAAATCTATAGGTCCTCAAAGAATCTCTTTTGAGGAAGGTCAAAAGAACGTGTGATCAGCATGCCAACCATACCTCCGCATGTCATCTATGTCTTCACCAGTTAGGCTCTGAGCCATGTTATTATCAACTAAAGCACGGTTATCTCTGGACTCCGCCATATGTAGGCAATCCATGCTCTCCTGACCACCATTACCTGTAAATTTCCAAGAAATATAAGCAACCGAATTGCTCAAAAGAGGTTACAGGATAAATTAATATATGAAAGGATGGCATACAAATTAAAATAAGACTAACAGATTTTTACATATAAAAGGGTCTGACGTTGATGCTCAAGCTCAACTATCAATATCTTAATTTAAGCACATATTCATATTTCTAAACACATACTACTTCAAAAACCAAGAAGCCTTCGCCACTCCTCCACTAACTCCCACTGTTTTAACTTTTAAGTGAAAGTTTGGCATTTCAACAGCATTCAGTTGACTAAATTTTCAAGCGTAAGAAAAATCATAAATATCTAACCAAAGATGTAACCACGAATAGATATATGAAAAAATTCCGTGCAATAATTAGCCGTACTAATATTTATTATTTATGTTTGGATTGGATTACACGCCGGCTAAGGTGCAAAGAAGAGTCTTTGGGCATCATCAAAGTGATCACGATTGCTAAACATCTATATCAAAGAATACAAACCTTCAGCAGATGAAGTAACTCGGGAGAGATATGGCCCACTACTCCCAACTTCCACCTGAAAAGTGGACCCAAAAGCACAGCCAATCAAGGGCTTAAGGGAGCAATTCTTGTTCCCTATCTTCACATTCCTGAAGAAAACATGAAATTTGAATACTAAACATTTTTTTTATACTTTAAACAGTTATCTTGCACAAGTAAGTAAACTTGAATCCTTCCAATCTTACGAGCCTGGTGTGAGGCGAGCAAAGAGCAACCGATCGCCATCATTAATGTCGAGCAAGACACTGGCGCCTTCCCAGGTTATTCTATGGCTTTGTTTACGGCTCACAGTTTCGCGCAAATTCTCGGCCAACATTGCTTCTCAGTTGGCAGCAGCAACTGTTCCCGATTGAAAGTTCTCGACTTTCAAAGTATTGCATTCATACGGAGGAGGCGTTTCAATGCACTGTTCATTTTTTTGAAGATGTGAAAAATTAATAGTTTGGGGTGCAATAACCACAGCATCACCCTTTTGCTCGTTTTTGTCTGCGCTCACTCCCACAATTTTTTACACATTCATTGAGATTTTATTCCCCCCTCACCAATGGAGTTGCCGAATGATGGTCCTCAATTTTAATCTGGATTGTTGGATCAAAATTCAATGGTTCAGATTAAAAATGTTTTAAGTGAGATGTTAAATGAGTCATTTGATCTGAACCGTTGTATTTTGATCCAACGGTCTACATTAAAATTCGGCACCATCATTCGGAGTAGAAAAAAACTCTATTTATTGATACTAGAATATGCCCATGCCCTCATGGCACGGTTCCAAGCACGAATGAAATATTTCTCCACATTTGGGATTCAACATTATAAAAT
>JAOYMZ010065608.1:0-12615 GCA_025802335.1 Pinguicula primuliflora
AAGTTGGAATGAAATGATTGAGAAGCACAATTTGCATAGCAATGATTGGTTGAGCGGGTTGTACACTGAGAGACATCATTGGGTGCCCGTCTTTGTATAAAATAATTTCTGGGCAGGAATGTCCACCACACAGAGAAATGAGAGCATGAATTTGTTTTTTGATGGGTACGTCAATTCTAAGACTACGTTAAAGCAGTTTGTGGAACAATATGAAAATACAATGAAAAATAAAGCAAAGAAGGAAAGCCAAGAAGAATCAAGGTGTTTCTCTTCACAACTCCCATGTGTAAGCTATTATGACATGGAGAAACAAGTTCAAAGTGTTTATACTATTTCAAAGTTTAAAGAGTTCCAAAAAGAATTGGTTGGGAAGATGTATTGTGATTTAATTTCTATTAAGGAATATGGTGAACATTCTGAGTATGAAATAACTGAGGATATCATGGTTGAAGAAAGAACAATAAGTGTAAAATTTGTATCTCGCTTCTATGAAAAGGATTATGATGTGAGGTGCAATTGTTGCATGTTTGAGTTTAAGGGAATATTATGTAGATATGCTATCACGGTATTAATTTGTATGAAGATTTTCTCCCTTCCTGCTCAATACATTTTGCGGTGATGGAGGAAGGATGCGAAGAGATGTCGCTCAAAAGTTAAAATCATTTATGATAGTTGGAGTAACACGGAAGAAGCATAACGACTTGATATGATATATACTGCTTTTAATGAAGTCGCTGACTTGGCGATAGAATCTGAAGATAAATGCAGATTGGTTATGAATTTGATACACAACCTGAAGGACAGAATGCACCACAATGATGGTGATGAAAGTTACCAACCTACTCGTAACTTGATTGTTCGTAGAAATTGTAATTCTGATGCCAATGATGTCTCAAAGGAACATCTAAAAGTTTGTGATCCATTACCAATTCGAAGCAAAGGTCGCTCACCAGTTAAAAAGAAGCAGTCTAAAGTAGAGCAAGTTGTAAGGAAAAAAATAGAAAAATAAAAGAAGATCACAACTAAAGATACTCTTGAAGTTTCACAGACGGTGCCTTTAGCAACCGGTAAAAGCTTGACTCTAATTTGTTTGTTGCATTCCTTGTCTCAAACTTTTCTGCTGAACTGTTATGTAAGATTTTATGTTGCATTTTATTTCAGATTCAATCATGTGTTTTGGCAAGCAGGGAAGCTCTGAAAATATTTGTGGGAAATCCTGATCTATCTCAACATCCTCACCCAAACTTCTAGATGTTAGTTACTTTTGTTGAATTTCATGTTTATTCTATTCGGGAGACTAAGATTTGTGTTTGTAATGTTTATGTTTCTGTTACTCTTGCTATTATGATTTGTTTCTGTTACTCCTGCTAATGTTAGATGTAAACAATTTACGGCTTTGACAAAACATGTATGTTGCTTGGAACCATAGAGATTTGACATTTGTTTCTGTTACTCCTATTAATTTGTTTGTTGCATTCCTTGTTCCAATGTGTTGATCAATGTTCTTCCAGCATAGTAACAACAATGTATACAAGAATAGATTTTTGAGAAACTTTTTACATAACCAGCAAGACGAAAATGAAAGCCTTTCTCATTTACTGCCAAACCTCCTTATTGGTTAAAGTACACAATGGTATCTGCAGCAATTCTCATTATCAGTAACAAACTGTAATCATTTGATCGAACAATTTACCAGTGGTCGAACCTACATTACACGCAGCCTAACAATCAACCAACAGAGACACATGCCATTACAAACTATTTTGATATGGCGGAACAAGTACAACAAATACAAGCCTACTTGAGTATAGTAGCACCAGGGACAACTTTCGAGCAAGTAATTAACTGCCCATATTCTACTGTGTGCAGTGCAATACATAAACAACATACGATTGAAGCATTAAATCATATCACTTGCAAATGGCTTGCCGTCACCACATTGTTAGTGTCGCTGCCGGATTTATTATCCGCTTCAAGACTGAAGGATAAGTTGAGGGGATTTGAAGGAAATTGCATTTGGAGGATGCAATTTAAATCAATGTCGCTGCCAGATTAAATCATATCACTTGCAAATTGCATTTGGGGGGATTCAATTTAGGTTGAGGAGATTTGAAGGAAGGAGGAACTCTAATAGGTAAAAGAAGGAGACATCTGCTGCGATACAAAAGTGGGGGAAGGATGTAAAAATTGAAGTTAAATTTTTAATAAAAAATAATTATGTGAATTTGCCACATAAGTGTGTTTACTAAAAATGTCCAAAAATGATGTATCACTAGCATTACCCTAAAAGATAATATGAAAGAAACAACATAACTAACATATGAAAAATACCAACATAATTAAATTTTTGTTCACGAATAAAATAGCCTAAGAATCAAACTTAACACCGAATGGGATTTAACGGATCCCAAAAATTCATAACAAACAGCATAGGAACATCATTTCTCAAACAACAGTTTCATAACAAACATCTTCATAGGAACAGTATACAAACAGCATTGCCATAGAAACATCAACTCGAGAATGACATGTTATTTTTTAAATGGGAGCCAAGACCAAAAAAATTCCCACTTACTAACCTTCTTTCCCAACCCAACAGTGAATCTTTTTGTCGATTGCTATTGAGGAATTGGACCATGAACCTGTAGATGAGTAGTAGATAAATGATGTAAATGTTGTAGCCCATATACAAGCCCAAGAAGGCCCAAAATGAACATGTATAAATATACAAGTCTCTGATGAGGCTAAACCTACCGCAAGAAAAGGAGGAACTTTTCTCTCCACCAACCTGCGTATTTACAAGCTTTCCACATTGAATCTCACTATTAGGCACCAATTCATTCCCACTTCCTTAATTCAGTTGGGACCGTTGCCCTGTTGTTTTCTGTTAAGAATCTTAACAGAAAACCTTCTCAAACTCAAGTCTTGCTTCCATATGGTATCAGAGTGAATCTAGATCCATTCCAAAATCAGATCTTGCTTTTTCCAGCCTAATTCCTGCTTAAACTCGAAGAATGGGAGACAAAACTGAACAATACAAACTCACACTCAACACTGAGAAGGGTGACATCAAGAACACCAGCCAAGCAGTGATCTCTGTGCCAAAGAAGGGACTACAGCTAAGGGACTCCGACGATCCTGGCATGGCGTTGGTCACAGTGTTGCTAAACACAAACAACTACCAATCCTGGAGTCGCGCCATCGAAATGGCTCTAGGAGCAAAAAGGAAACTGATTCTCATTGACGAGAATCATGAACCACCGGCAGATGAAGACTCTGAAGAATTCCAGTTGTGGAAAAGTGTGGATCTTATAGTTGCATCCTGGATATACAACTCAATAGATCGAGAAGTTCTGGGAGATTTCCAATACACCATCACCTCAGCAAAGGAACTATGGAAAGAGCTCAGAGAAAAGATCAGTGAATTCAATGCCCCCATGGTGTTCAAAATCAGAAGGGAGTTGGCTGGTCTCAAGCAGGGGATTGACACGGTAACCATCAACTACAAAAAACTTAAAGGCCTCTGGGACGAGCTCAATTTTGTGCATCCTGTTGTGAAGTGCAAGTGTGGGGCCACTGAGGAAGAGCGAGCAATGAAGTTCATATTTGGACTCAATGCCGAATATGAACAAGTTTCTTCCCAGATTCTGGCCAAGGACCCTATGCCTAGCCTTACTAAGATTCATGCCATCATTCTCAATGTCTACAATTTTGGGACATCTGATCTTAGCATGATAGTGAGGAACTCCAATGCTGAAAAGGGCATCATAAAATGGACCAACACTAGAGACAGTAGCTCTAAAGGGAATTGTGGGAACCTAAGATGTGCACATTGCAATATCAATGGACACCTCATAGTTGACTATTATAAGCTGAAGAATTGTGATCAGTGCAAAATGAAGGGACGTTCAGTCGATAACTGTTTTTGTCTAAAGGAACTCAAGAAAAGCAGGGGTCATCCGAGGTTTGCTAATGCTATAGTGCAGTCACCTATAGATGAAATTGATGGAGACTCAGATTCAAGGCTATCTGTTGCTGAGATTGTGCCCTTGGAGGTGTCCAAAGTGCTAAAAGATGTGCTGCAAATTGGCTCAAGCTCTAAACTCCCACTAGTGGAAGAGCTGGAATACACAGGTAGAGTATTTGTTACTGCTCTAACCCTGGTTTCTCACTTGCAGCCTGGGGTGTGGATTGTGGATACAGGAGCCTCTAATCATATATGCAATGACAAAAGCCTCCAGCATCAGTGCAACACCGTCACAAAACCCATGATGATAGAACAAACAGACAGGGCTACAGCCACCTCAGACTGTGTTGGTCATTTCACTCTAAAGTCTAAACTCAACTCTAGTACTTCAAGATGTGCTATTTATTCCAAGCTTCAAATTCAATCTTATATCAGTTTGCAAGCTCAGTAAATCTTCCAACGTTTTCTTCTCATTTTATCCTACTTTATGTATGATTCAGGACCTAGTGACTATGGCCATCCTAGCTGTGGGAAAGGAGAGCATGGGGCTATACCTTTTTGAGTCTCCCTTACAGCCATCAGGTCGTTCTACCATGCTGCAGAAAAAGCTTTTGTCTACTACAACTCCTTCCCCATCTGCCAATGTATCTAGTTCTGCTTGTCATTCAAACATTTGGAGTAATTTTGTACGAACCTCTATATGGCACGATCGTTTAGGACATCCCTCAAACCGTGTTATTCTAAACTTATCCTGAATGATGATCATGATTCTGTTTTGAATTTGTCATGTGATATCTGTCATAAAGCAAAGCAGGCTCGTTCTCCTTTCCCTGTTCGATCTACTCACACAATCAGCATATTTGAGTTAATACACATTGACATATGGGGACCTTATTAAAAACCTTCGCACACGAGAGCTACATACTTCCTAACCATTGTGGACGATTCTAGCAAAATCACTTGGATCTACCTGATGAAAGATAAAGCACAGTCCATAGTTCACCTGGAACAGTTTTTGGCATTGATACATACTCAATTTCAGTCTAGAGTTCGTACCATTCAAAGTGACAATGGTGCTGAATTTTTGAGTCTTAGACGTCAAGCATTGATGGCATCTCAAGGAATCATTCACCAACGGTCAATTCCTTACACACCCCAACAGACTGAGATTGTGGAAAAGAAGCATCAGCATTTATTGGAGGTCACAAGAGCACTGATATTTCGTGCTTCCCTGCCCGAACAATTTTGGGGCAAATCGGTTCTACATTCTGCTTATCTCATCAACCGACAGCCCAACACCAACTCTTCAATGGAAGTGCCCTTACGAGGTATTGTATGACAAGCTGCCTGACTTATCCAACCTCAAAACTTTCGGATGCTTGTGCTATGCATTAGTCACACAACCTCACAAATCGAAGTTATCACAAAGAGCCACAAAGTGTGTCTTTATTGGCATTTCTGTCTCAAAGGGATTCGAGGTTTTTGATCTTGATGCTAAGACTCTATCAGTTTACCGAGATGTTAGTGTTCATGAAGCATTCTTCCCATACCAAAGGATCCGTCCTGCAAATCCAGCTACTCCTCATTCCTCACATCAACCAACTCCAGATCATTCACAACCCATCCTTCCACATGTTACTCCAGAATCTCCCATCCAAACAGAAACAGTTCTAGAATCTCCCATCCAAACAGAAACAGTTCCAGAATCTCCCATCCAAACAGAATCTTTCTTACATCAACCAACTCCAAGCATCAATCTCCCTTCCACCAACCCACCTTCAAAATCAGATTCCACTACTACGCTTTCGCCTTCCATTCCAGTACCAACTGATGCTACTACCTCCTCAAACCATGATGCTCCAGTATTAGATCAAGTACCACGAAAGTTCAACAGATCAATCCAACCGCCCATCTGGCATAATGATTATGTGATGTCCTTATCACTAGCTGACCGTTGTATGGTCGTCTCCTCATATCAATCAGAGCCTTCCTCATACTCTCAAGCCATTAGCAAACCAGAATGGATTCAAGCAATGCAAGAGAACTCTTGGCTTTTGAGCAAAATCATACCTGGATCCTCAAAACCTTACCATCCGGTGAACGCCCCATTGGCTGCAAATGGATATACAAGGTGAAAGAACATCAAGATGGCATAATTTCCAGATTCAAGGCATGTTTGGTTGCAAATGGATTCACACAAATTCCGGGGATTCACTATAACGACAATTTTTCTCCTGTCGCAAAGCACACAACCGTGCGTTTGTTGCTCTTTGTGGCTGTTCAAAGAGGCTGGGACATTCTCCAACTCGACATAAACAATGCCTTTCTCCACAACAATCTGGATGAAAATGTTTTCATGAGCCTCCCTCAGGGACACCCAGCTTATGGCACTGATCAAGTCTGCCTCCTCAAGTGATCTATCTATGGACTGAAACAATCCTACCCTTAGTGGAATAAGATGCTTACGGCCTCCCTGCTTGCATGTGGCTTCACACAGTCCAATAACGACCACTGTCTATTCATACTTCGACAGGAGGATCAATTTACAGTACTCCTGGTCTATATTGATGTTGTCCTATTAACAGGGAACTCATCTCTTGTTTTGCAGCAAGTCAAGCATTTTCTGGATGAGCAATACAACATCAAAGACCTTGGGCAGGCCAATTATTATCTTGGCATACAACTGCTGTCTTGCTCCAATGGCTTCTATGTTACCCAAAACAAGTATATTGTCGACCTATTGCAGGATACAGGCATGTTGAATGCACAAGTTGCATCTACGCCACTCCCTCCAAGCTTAAAACTTGCTGCTTCCGACCCCTCACCGCTTCTTGCGGATCCTACCTCCTATCGAAGTGTGATTGGTAAATTGCTCTACCTTGCATTCATTTGCCCTGACGTGAGTTATGCCGTCCAACAATTATCGCAATTCATGTAGAATTCACGAGAAGCGCAGTGGAATGCTACACTTCATGTGCTTCGCTACCTCAGTGGTTGTCCCAGCATGGGTTTATATCTCCCCTGCATTAATTCACTACAATTGACAGTGTATTTCGATTCGGAGTGGGCATCTTGCCCTAAAGCCCGACGGTCCCTCACCGGGTTCATCATCAAACTTGGTCAATCCACAATCTCATGGCGCACCAAGAAACAAATGACCGTTTCATGGTCCTCTGCTGAAGCGGAATACCACAACGTCGCTTCCACAATGTGCGAACTCTTATGGATCTTATACCTCTTGCGGGATCTCAAAGTATCAGCATCTTCGCCGATTCCCCTATATTGCGATAATAATGTTGCTTTACACCTGATTGTGAATTCGGTGTTCCACAAAAGAACAAAGCACATCGAGATCGACCGCCATCTCGTGCGCGATCAATACCAGAATGGTTTCATCCAGCCTCAGTACCTGCCTTCCACTCATCAACTTGCGGATATTTTCACGAAATCCTTGCCTCTGGCGTCGTTTTCCTATCTTCTGGCGAAGCTGGGCCTCGGTCTTGCTCCCTCTGCTCCACCTTGCGGGGGGCGTATTGAGGAATTGGACCATGAACCTGTAAATGAGATAGTAGATAAATGATGTAAATGTTGTAGCCCATATACAAGCCCAAGAAGGCCCAAAATGTACATGCATAAATATACAAGTCTCTGATGAGGCTAAACCTACCGCAAGAAAAGGAGGAACTTTTCTCTCCACCAACCTGCGTATTTACAAGCTTTCCACATTGAATCTCACTATTAGGCACCAATTCATTCCCACTTCCTTAATTCAGTTGGGACCGTTGCCCTGTTGTTTTCTGTTAAGAATCTTAACAGAAAACCTTCTCAAACTCAAGTCTTGCTTCTATAATTGCGACTTGGAACGAAGTTGGGTTCGGATAGGAAATGTTAGGGCTGGACCAAAAAGATGGAAGATACGATTTCTACGAAACTGGGTTAAGGGGAGATGATTCATTTTCAGATGTTACGTGAGTCACTTAAAATGTTGTTCGATCTGGTCCATCGAATTATGGAAACAATCTTATATGTCAATTTCAGTGATAAAAAAATCATGCATTTTTTCTTGGATATATTTTTGTCTGATACTACTTACAATTGCTTGAATTCATCGAAGTAGAATCTAGAATGATAGACGATTATCTAATATCCAAACAACGAATTGAATCAATAGTGGCCTAACGCCGATGATGCCAAACGTCGAAATTGATAACGCCGACGATGCTGATTCTCGCCATATCACTGAGCAAGATCCTATCGTAAAGACGACAATCGCAATTTCTACAAATACAGACACGCCTAGTGGTGAAGAACTAGTGAAGGAGGAGCCATGGCATGTGGTTGGTGCTCGTGGGAAAATTAGGTCGGAAAAACCAGAGAAAAGAGGTAAATCTGCTCGACCGCTTCCAGCTTTTATTGAAAAGGTTTGATCTCGCTCTATGTATCAAATTTTATCGATTGTTGGAAACCTACAGACCTATGAAATTTTTTGACTTGTATGCTCAAGTATGTGACATCTTTGCTCTCCCAAAGATGGAATTCAAGGGACGAAGGCACGAAATCGTGCATTTTGTCGAGGGGACGAATGTGGATGAAATCATTGAGAAAGTAAATGGGAATAAGGTCAAGACCTTACAACTGTATGTGAAGAGGGCTAGGCCAGCAAATGTGGATAACACAGTGGCCAAGAACAAAGTGAGCGACATGTCCAGGCTGTCTGCTACCTCAACCAATATTCGATCTGCAACAGAGTATATGGAGCCGGTTAAAGTTGTGCAATATAATCTTACTGCAGAGAAATCTATTTGGCTAGAAACTTGTCTTGTTGGTTTTCCATCACCAATCATGGATATAAAGTCGATGAATCGGATTATGGAGGAGCAGGGGTACAAGGGTGCGACTGTAGTCTGACTAGAAGGGGGAGAAGTTCTGCTTCACCTGAAAACTGTTGAAGATCAACTGAGAATGTTCACTGATAACCCTACCGTATCGATGTTATGCATCAACAACCTGAGGCCTTGGAAGTATATTGATGGGAAACTAGTCAGGCCAGCCTGGATTCGTATCAGAGGGGTACTGCTGCATTGCTGGTCAGCCAGATTCTTTACAGAAGTAAGTTCTAGCTTGGGCTCAGTAATGAAAATAGATGATTGTACAACTGATCAGACGGAGATGCAGTATGGACGGGTCCTAATTATGACAGAATCTAATGAATATGTTACCTGTTCAGTTAAAGTTGAGATCGCCCCACACTCATTCCTAGTAAAGATTGATGATGAATTGGCTACTAATAGAGGGATATGGAACTCTGATATTCATTCTAGCAATGCGAGCAGGGTTGCATGGCCAGTTTTGCCTTCAAAAAATAAAAGTGCCTGGTTGAAAGTGAATGACAAAAATAAAGAGATTGTTGAAAGGTCAGGATCAGACGAAAAAAGGGACAATAAACCATATGCAGTGGAGAAAGAGAGTGATGTAGCGAGTGGCAGCAAAAGTGTGTTGGAAAATATATCTAGTCGATCAGAAACAACCAGTGAAAGTTCTCAGGGAGAAAAGTTGATAGAGGAACAGTCTGATAAACTGGAAGTACGAACTATGAGTGAAGAAACGAGAATCCAGATGAGTGCAATAGCTTTCTCATATCTTGCTCTCTTGAGAAGGGAAGTCTTATCCCAGAAAAAACGGAAATGATACTAAGACCAATCAACCCTTACCTCCCCCAGTGATGGAAAGTTGCAAGAAGTCAGAGGAAGAGATATTACCCCAATAAGTTTTGATGCTGAGATCTTGCATACCCCGTGAAGAGAATTATCTCAGGATAGTGATCCATTTGGCTTGGAGGGATATCTAGTCTTGAATCTCATTATCTTGATAGGACCATCGAAGGTAACTATGATCCAGTTGCTGGATCGGCAGATAAGTTAAAAAAGCATACCATCAAAATTCAGAGTTCAACAGTCAGTTCTCTACCTCCTAGTGAATCTGAAGCACTTGCAGACAGTATATCAAGTCCTTCAGAAACTGAGATAGCGGCTGAAAAAACATGGCTACTGGCCCAGCAGTTGGGAGTTTCAGCTCAGCTCCCTCAATCAGAGATAATCTCAAGATTGGATCTATTAGATCGCTCAGCATCTGAACTGTATCAAAAGAAGTTAAGGCAGGATACAGCAAAAAAAAGTTTCCAAGTAAAGGACAACATGGAAATAATATCATGGAACGTCCGTGGACTTGGTACTCCTGATAAAAGGAGAGCTATTAAAGACCTAATTATTCGGCACAAACTAGAATTTATTTGTCTCCAGGAAACAAAAACTGATCAGATGACTATGAATAGAGCTCGAAGACTATGGCAGGATGATGACTACGATATGTACCATAGGGATTCAGCAGGCCGATCTGGTGGTATTCTATGTATCTGGAGGAAAAGCCAATTAAAGAATGTGAGTACATATACTGAGGCAGGTTTTGTATCAGTAACAGGTTTATGGGGAAGAGAGGAAAGACCATTGAGTATAATTACAGTCTATTCTCCATCGCCAGTAACTGAGAAAAGAAAACTTTGGAACAGGATTTTACTACATATCCTGGATTTGCAGGTGCAGAACTATTGTGTGGTCGGTGATTTCAATGCAGTTCGATATTCTGAAGAGAGAAAGGGTATTGTTAATGCTACTACACGAGAAATGACTGATTTCAACCAAATTATAGATGAGGCTGGCCTTGTCGATATTTCTCTGCAGAAAAAGAAATTTACTTGTGTGAATGGGAAAGGTCCAAGCATGAGCCGACTTGACGGATACTCACTCTCCGATTCTTGGATGAAAACATGGCCAACAGTTTATTATTATGCACTAGAAAGAGGTCTTTCTGATCACTGTCCTATCCTCTTGGAAGAAGAGCAGATAGACTGGGGACCAAAGGCTTTTACTACACTAAATGCTTGGTGTGAAGTACCTGACTTCAAAGACTATGTACAGAAATCATGGGAGGACATGAAGTTAACACGAACAAAGGCTTATATACTTCATCATAAACTGAGGATTCTTAGATAAAAGTTGAAGCTGTGGAACAAGACTGTTTATGGAAATGTGGATAAAAACCTGGACAGACTGCAGAAGCAATTAGAAGAATATGATAAGATAGCAAAAGTGAGGACTCTGACTGATGATGACAGAAAAGCAAAAACATAGCCAAGAGTGGATTTAAGCAAAGTATTGGCAGAAAATGAACGTTTACTCTTACAAAAATCAAGATCCAAGTGGATCAGAGAAGGACACAACAATAATAAATATTTTAATGCACGAGTAAAGAACAACAAAGTAAGAAATAACATCAGAGGACTGATGATTCATGCATGACAGATGGTGTGAAGAGGTTCAAGATGTGAAACAAGAAATAAAGTCTCATTTTAAAAAATACTATGATGAAGAAGAATGGTTTAGACCTTCATTGGATATACAGCCTCAGAATACAGTATCTGACGACGAAAACTTAGCCTTAACAGCTGAGTTCAGTGAAGATGAGATTAAGACAGCAGTCTGGAGCTGCTCACCAATGAAAAGTCTGGGCCCTGATAGATTTAACTTCTACTTTCTGTAGTTGTTTTGGGATGCTGTAAAAGGAGATTTCATCAGTTTCATCCAAGAATTTCACAAGACCTCTCGGCTATCAAAAGGTATGACAAGTACATGGATAACTCTTGCTCCTAAATCTGATAATCCATTGAAGCTGGATCAGTACATCCTATATCTCTTGTTGGTAGTGCTTATAAAGTTCTAGCTAAGCTGTTAGCTAATTGTATGGGCAGTGTAATGGGGAAAATCATTGCAAAAGAACAAACAGATTTTATGAAAGATCGGCAGATACTCGATGGGGTGCTAATAGCGAATGAGGTACTACATTCATACAAAAAAAGCAGAAAGTCTGTATTATTGTTCAAAGTTGATTTTACTAAAGCATTTGATTCTGTGAATTGGAAGTATCTCTTTACAATACTGCGAAAGTTTGGATTTTATGAATTGTGGATAAAATGAATGGAAGAGTGTGTCACTTCAGCTCATGTTGCGATGTTAGTGAATGGTAGTAGCTCGGGAGAGTTTAAACTGAGAAGGGGGCTGCGGCAGGGGATCCCCTCTTCCCCCTGTTGTTCTTGATATCAGTAGAAGGATTGGGCTTAATGTTTAAGCAAGCTCAAGAACTCATCTGCAATATGCAGATGACACTCTTCTGTAGCTGAAAGTACAACTCAGAATGTCTTAGTAATCAAAAGTGTCTTGCAGATATTCGAATTGATCAGTGGTCTTGCTGTGAACTTCAATAAAAGCAGTCTGTATGGGCAAAATGTGAATGAAGGGCTGTTGAACGTACTGTCTGGACATTTGCACTGTGAGGTAGCTGCGTTACCTTTTATACACTTGGGCTTACATGTAGGAGATAACTCTAGAAGGTGCAGACAGTGGGATCCTTTGCTCTGTGAGATAAAAAAAAATAAGATTGAAAGGTGGGACAACAGATTTTTGAACTTCGCTGGAAGACTGACGCTTATTAAATCTTCATTGCTGAGCTTATTGGTAAGCCTGTAAACGAACCGAGCTCGAACGAACAGAGGATTTTCGAGCTCGGTTCGCGAGCTTAACGAACGAGCTCGAGCT
>JAOYMZ010065619.1:0-12614 GCA_025802335.1 Pinguicula primuliflora
ATCACGCATGTCCAGAATTTGATTATACATGTCGTGATTTGCATCTTATTTGTGATCGTCTAATCGGGAATTGCAGTCGGAAATTTAGATTGTCGTGTGTTCCTTTTGATCTAAATTATTTGATATGTTGTGTTTATTATTTTCACCAATTGTATATTCAAAATTACTTACATTTGAGTTTCTTGAATTTTAGAGAAAATGGAAAAGAACATTAATGGAAGAAAAAATAAAGTGCCTAATGTTGGAGACTCTTCCAAACAATTACTTGGACTAGTTGAGGTGTCTTTGGATGCTCTCACTCTTGGGGTCTCATCTGGAAAGAATGGTCTCGAGGATACATTAGTTCCTAGGGTTCTGTTAGCTCCTCAGATGACACTTATTCCAATGAATCACAATGAAAAGTCGGAGAAATTTAATGGGTCCAATTTTAAGATGTGGTAACAAAATATGTTCTATCTTAAAATGTTGAATCTTGCGAGATTCTTGAAAGAAGATCCTCTGCTGTTAGATAGACTGAATGGTTATGCAATTTACTAGAAAATATTCTAGATTGGTCAAAACCGATACCGGTAATATGCATACCTTGTAATAATCAATCTACAATTGATAAAGCCTACAATGTGTTATATAACGGTAAATCGAGACATATACATCGTCGACATAAATCTGTTAGACGACTGATCTCAATTGGAGTTATCACTATAGACTTTGTGAAGTCAAAAGATAACATAGTAGATCCACTAACCAAAGGATTAAATCGAGATCAAGTTCAAAAGACATCGAAAGAAACGGGTTTACAACCTATTGAAAATAAGGTTGTTGCAAAGGAACCTAACCTAGTTGACTAGAGATCCCAAGATCTAGGTTCAAAGGGACAACCTACCTGTAACAACCTTGGTAGTTCTCTATTGTGGATAAACCTCTAATCCATTCCTGATGTCAAACAGTAATATCCGTAGGAAAGATTAAGCAATTTGACTTTTAATGATCCTTATGCATCGAAAATTCGAGGGGAGTTGTCCGAGCGGAGTAATGCAGGTTACTCTTAATTAAGAGATCACCTATGTGAGAGAGAAGAGAGGCCACTTCAAAGGAGAATTGTGTGGGCTATATTCTCTAAAAACTCTCGCAGAACCAGGCGTATGTCCAGGGCCAAAATGGACATAAATCATGAGAACCGCAACAGTGTCAGGAAGATATCTGTGCGAACTGTATTATTCGTTTACACAAACGGTAGAACAGTTCAAGGACATCGCGTCTATTGATCAGCCAGTAAAATTAGTACAACTTCGCAAGGGAAGGTTTAAAGGGTGACACCTACCTATCCTATGCAGGTATCGACTGCAGAAATCTATCACCAAGATTTGAGTCTCTGTTTCTAGGAACAATTTCATTCATGTGGGGGATTGTTGGAAAATATATACATTTCATAAGGATTCCGCTCAGTTGATGGAATAAAGGATATGAAATGATATATTATATTTGGATGGATGGAAAATGATACTCATGGATAAAATACAATATTTGTGATTTTATTCTCAATTAATATATATATATAATATATATAATATAATCTCCTTAAAATAGTATAAGGTGAAGGGGTACACATTTTCGAAGAGATGCACATTTTCGAATGGGTACACATTTTTGAATAGGTACACATTTTCGAAATGATGCATTCTCTATCTATAAAAGGAGGGTCCTCCCATGCTTGAAGTGTTATGAATAATATACACACAAAAACACATAGAGTCTATGATTTAAGTTTCGTGCTTTCTTTGGGCCCTTTCTGTTTTGAGTACTTGGTGATAGAAGGAACACATTGTTCGAGTTCCCTGGAATAGTGCAGCCGTATCGGGTTTAGCTATTCGTACTCTATTGTATCTTGGGAGACGAACGTCCAAGATCTCAAGGCACCGAGAAGTTGACGAATTTGTCTTAAGGAAACTATAGTTCGCAGGTCTCAGAATAAACCTTATAGTTTCATGAAATCTTAAACTGTTATTTCCTTAACATCTATTTCTTGCAGATTATTTGGTGCATATTATTCGGTGCATGCAAGAAAATTTTGGTTCTAAAAACACTATTTCCTCTAACAATTTTAAGACAAAAGAGATTATTTAACAAGCTTAAGACAAATTGAGATCTATCAATATGAAGACAAAAGATTTTGTCTAACATATCCTGCACGCCCTGGGGGGCAGACAGGAGTTCTGGTGTTGGAGCTAACCATCATGGGTTCGATTTTGAGTTGGCATGTTCAGGGAATGGAGACCACACCCTTCTCCTTCGAGTAATCACATATCTAAAGCTGGAGGTTCTTCCTGGGCCTTCTCAACACAGGATCCTCCGATGACCCATACAATGGGCTCTCCTGTCTGAGCTCATACTCAACGAACCCTCCCATCTTTTTGGCCATAACTGGTTATAGTTTTGTTTTTATTTTCGGCTCTTTCCTCCCTTGTAGTAAAAAAAAGTGTAAGAACCCACTAAATCTCATCTTGTAAATTTTCATATGGAATAGAATTCTCTAAATTTGTACATCACTTACTAAATAATGACCATATGACCGACCGTATACGTTAAGCCCCTTTGTTTTTTATTTTTTTAAGCAACTTTTGTATTAAGAAATTGCCAAAATAAAGAAGTACAAACGAAAGAAATAGAAGAAAAAAAAAAGAGGCCGTCTATGGGCCCTATATATATGTACATGCCAGATGGGCTCTTTTGTAGGTTTTAAATCGGCCCAATCATCCCAAAAATTATTTACGATGATCCAATCGGCCCAATAATCCCAAAAAGGTAAGTCCATTTGTTGATAAATCATATTATCCATGCAGCAGGCAAGTATAGAAAGATTTTCATTATTTTCATTCCCCACCATTAGGTCATGAAAGACAAATGATTCCGTTGTATGGTTTGATTTTTGTGCCGTAACAAAGTGATAACTCCATACAAATTTCATGTAACACAACCATATGAATATGATGCCGTAACGACAGAAAAATGGAATACATCCATGAAGAGAATTCGTTACTTTACTTTCACGACATGAATACAACTGGAATTGGGCTGCGGCACTCAATCTCCACATTTTTCTGAGTTCTAACTCGAGTCAAACAGTAGCGTGTGCCTTATTACTTGAGACCAACATTAAAAACAGATTCGTACTTTATACAAGAGATTTCTTTATTAGGCCAAAATGGAATAAACTGCGAACATAATGATCTAATATATAATACTTATTGGGCCAGGTTCAATGCATATGTAAAAACACTTTAAAAAAAACACTAATTTTCAATTTCGATCACTGACATCGCCCGTTGACGGAATTGGTTATACTGTTGAAAATCTTATACATAGAATTTCAAAAGCTCATGTTTTGGTGATGTTCTGACGACTTTTTCCCCAGTAATTTCGTTGCACATTTTCCCCTTGGGTTAAGTAGTCCTAAATAGGGTTTTAGAAATTCCCGGCGACGAAGTTGCCGGAACCGCGCCGAAACATGGGGCTTTTGATTTCTTACGTATACGCTTTCTTACGATGTGATCAATTCCGTCAACGGACAATGCTAGTGATCGAAATTGAAAATGAGTGTTTTTTTAAGTGTTGTTACATATGGTCATTGAACCTGCCTCATACTTATTATGTATAAGTATTACAGAAAAATTCTGTGTTTAATGTTGTTTTGCTTAATAATGAGCTATTGTGCTCAATTCTAATTTAAGTCATTGATCTGACAATCTGATGTCTGAGATTAAATTCACTTAAAAGTTAAAATGATTTAAATGACTCATTTAATGTGAACCGTCAGATTGTCAGATAAAGAGCTCAGATTAGAATTGAGCACGGTAACTCATTATTGAGCACAATGATATTGAGTGCCTGAGAATCCCTCAAGTATTATATTTCATAATAATTATATTTTGGCTCATGTCTACTCCTATAAATATGGAGATTCTCAAAACTTAATACATGGCTCTTTTTATATTCTCATGTGTTGAGATCCAAGTTTCATAAGTTTTCTTGAAGTATTGGCTCATCATATTTGAATGAGAGTTCTAAGTTGTGAAATACTGATGAGACTCTTGTAGCCCCGATTAAAGATCAGCTCGCTCTGGATATTACAATCCACCATGCTTCCGCAATAAATGTACGATTTCGTGTTCGTGTTCGTGTTTAATTATCAGATCTGTTCTAATATTTAGGATTCAATCCTACGGTGATATCGAAGTTGAATTTTGATTTTAATTGATTATGTTCAAATAAATTTTTACTGAATACTAATCAAATTTATTTTATGTGTTTTTCGATAAAAAATTCGACCACTGCAGCAAAACTGCTGCCACAGCCACGCGTATCCGTCATGCGCACGAGGGAGGAGCTTCTGCGGCTGCGTGTGTCCGTCATATGTCGAAACTGCCATCGCAACACCTTTTCTATCTCGTCAGGATTCCTACGGGGTGGTGCGTGTTCGTCACGTGCCTCCGAAATGTCATGCGAACGATGCAAGGCACCTCGTCGATCAGATCTGCACATCTAGACGGAAATCTACGTCTTCCGGCAATTGGGAGTGGCTCGTGTCTGTCATGCGCCGCAGTTTCGGCAGTATAATCGGCTGGAAAATTGATAAGGTGGCCGGATTTCTCTACACACGGGCCGACGGCGACCAGAGAGAATCTGGGTTGATTGCGGACGACAGCCACAGAGCAGATTTCAGCAATGGCGAGGCCCGTCTCCAATCTTGGAGGCGGGTGGTGGATTCGTGACCGAAAACCCTATGGTGAAGTTGGCCCACTACTTATTTTTTTTAGGCCTTGTCCATTTTTTTTGGTTGGGCCGGGGTTTTAATTAAAAAATAGGATTCTGAAGTTGGGCCGCGATTCTTCAGCGGCCAACCATAAATAATTGTACTACGATATCTGGTCTTGAAAGATTCAGTATTTCCTAAACGAAAGAGATGTTTTAGAACACGTCACTTCCATAAAACCCAAAAAGGATTATCCCTCCTATGCAACATGGGTTAAGAAAGATCGCATTGCTTGTATGAATATGTTAAACTGCATGCATGATTATCTGATTTCTGAGTTTGACACTCCATCAACTGCTAAGTGCATTAGGAACAAGCTCAAGGAATGATATGACTGAGCTTCACCTTCAAGGCTTCGTACCTTGCATCTGAACTGCTCCAAAATAAGATCGATTCGAGTAGTCCTGTTATGAAACATATTCGCACCTTGAGTAGCATGTTACGCGAACTAGAGAGTGGAGTAATCAAGATTTCAAGATTTTTGATTTTAAGCAAGTAAACAATGTGATTTATTCACTGTCTGATGAATGGGAGCATCAATGCTCGACCCCCTTAAAATTTAGATGTCTCATAACATGAACATCAAAACGCTTACTGATATTGCAAAGCATGTAGAACAAGAGGATGAGGCATTAAAGAATGTCACATCGTCCTCAATGGCTTTTGTAACTCATGAGGGAACCCCTAAGAATAACAAGAAGTTCCACGAATTATCATAACGATCTCAGAAAGTTCCATCAAAGAAAAAAATAAATAAACAACAGCCATGGGCAGACGGTCGAAAGAATGTATTGCGTATGAAGTTCTTTAACTATGGGAAGAAAGGTCATTTCACTCGGGATTGTTCCAGACCAAGAAAGGTACCTTTCTTCCACAATACACCAGAGTTACACGTATGCTCCTCTTATGTATTAGTTGCTAACCATTTACCTAATTGAATTGTTGATTCAAGAGCTAACCAATACGTAGTAAATGACCGTGAAGCATTCATCGAGTTTCATTGCCGTGGCGCTGGAACACGAAGTATAGCTATGGGGAACGGCAGCGAAGAAGATGTTATTGACACTGACACTTATAAGCTCCAGTTTCGTAGCCGGAATACATTGCTATTGCATGATACCGTCTATGTACCTTGCGTTTGTTGTTGTTTGATTTCAGTTCTTTCATTGTTACCTTTGGATTTTGACTTTAATTTTGGAATGAATGGTTTAAGAATAATGTATGGTGATGATGTGTTTGATCGTGGATCTTATAAATATGGTTTTTGTGTTTTAGATTTGGATGATGTTTATTTAATTTTAAATAACTCATCCATTGCCTTAATCTACAATGTAAATAAAACCTCTGAATCTAAAAAGTGGCATGCTATACCTATCCACATTGGTCAAGATAGGCTTTATAGGATAGCTAAATGTGATCTTTAACCCTTATTATTGAGGCTAAGTTACCACACCTTTATAGATAACTACTCATGTTTTGGTTATGTGTATTCGTTATCTTACCTCAGTGAAGCACTTGATATATTTAAGCGCTACGTTGCGGAAGTCATAACACATTTACACCAAAAAGTTAAAAATTTGAGGACTGACTGTGGTCGTGAATATCTTTCTAATTAATTCAAAGAATATTGTGATAAAAATGGCATTGTCAGGAAACTTAAACATACTCTCTCATACACTCCGCAGTAAAATGGTGTTGCAGAATGTAGGAATTGAACTTTACTTGACATGGTTAGGTCAATGATGGTGCAAGCTAACATAGCCATAAACTCTTGGGGAGATGCATTGCTTACCGCAATATACATTCGCAAACATGTACCAAGTAAAAGTGTGCTTACTACTCCGTATGAGTTGAAACGTAGGTTTATTACTGTTTATGTAAGTCCGTAATTCAATAAGAAATATAATCGAGACTCTCTCACATTTCAAAAAACCTATGACTAAGAGTCTGGTTCCGAATAAAACCTAGTCGTCCCTTTCAGAAGAGCGATCTATTCCAAGATAACTTACTCAATCTTTGCATACGCTGAAGGAATATGAGGAAGTCAATCTTAGACCAATGCAACCATGGGGTTCGGTGGGCTATGTGCATAACCAAACCCATCAACATGGAAACCTAGGTCCAAGAGCAATTAAATGGGTGTTCATTCGTAACCCCAAACATTTCAAGAGGCATGTTTTGGCAAACATCCAAATGGTGGCATGACTGAAATTGACAGTCGCAATGTATAGTTTATAGAGGACAGTTCTCAACTATCGATGACATTAGACAGGACGGTTAATTGTATGAAGTACAAGAATAATTGCCACTATCTCTAGGTGCAGTGGAGAGTATTTTTCTCCAAAACATCCAAGATAGTGATATCTCGCACACTGCAAATGTTGACTTGCCAAACGAAGGCAAGAATGCTAGCGAGGTTGGTCCTCAAGAGCAATCTATGACACCTTCTATAGATGTGACTACCAATATCGCCGACCAGCGGGTTTGTAATATTAGTCATTTGAATAGGCAAGTTAATTAGTAACCTTCTATACCTGACACAGATGATGCTACAAACTCCACCGACTTTGGAGTTAGTGGGGATGGCCTTCAGCTAATGGAAGCTTAAAATCCTTTCATTCGAAAGCGTGAACGTGTAAGAGTTCAGCGACAATATTTTTGGATCAATAAAGACATATTCTTCTGTGCACCTTTGAAAGTGGAAGAGACTACCTCTTATCGTGAGGCTATGGACTTGCCCGATAGTGAAAATGACTAAGTGCCATAAAGGATGAAATAGACTCAATGAAAATGAATGGGGTTTGGCAACTAGTCGAGCTTCCAAAATATTGAAAACTAATTGGATGCAAATGGATATTCAAAGTTATGCGTGGTAAAAAATAAAAATAAACAATAAAAAAAGGTTAAGCATGGTGTTGTCGAAAGTTCAAAGTCCGACCCGTGGAAAAAGTATTTACCCAAATTAATAGTATTGGCTATGAAGAGACATTTTCTTCTGTGGCTAGAATTGTTTCTATTCACCTACTTCAAGCCCTGGTTGCCCATTTGGATCTCAAGTTATACCAAATGAATGTAAGGACTGCCTTTCTCAATGGAGAGTTTGAGGAAAAAATCTACATAGATCAACTTGTTGGGTTCATCTCAGCAGGACAAGAAGACAACGTGTATCATCTTAAAAGATCTATATATAGTTTAAAACAGTCTTCTAGATTATGGTACTTCCAGTTTAATGAAGCCGTTACAAATTATGGTTTTACCATGATTTATGAGGACCATTGTGTGTATGTCTTGAGGATAAAGGAAGGATCATATATCTTTCCCTATATGTTGATCACATATACTATTGGCTGGAAACAACATGGAAAAGATCAAAGTCATTAAACAATGGTTATCCTCTATATTTGATATGAAGGATATGGGTAGAAGCTAGGTATATCCGAGGAGTTGAGACTTGCAGTAATCACTCTAAGAGATTCTTGGATCTGTCACATCAAACATTCATAAAGAAAATCTTAGGGTGATTCAGAATGCATAACTCAAAATATGTTGATATTCCTACTAATAAGGGTTTGGCGCTAAGTCTCGAGCAATGCCCCAAAACTGATAAAGAGAAAGAGGAGATGAACAATGTTTCTTATGCTAGTGCTATAAGAAGTCTAATGTAATCTATATTATGTTCATGGTCGGATATTTGTTTCGTTGTTGGACTGGTGAGTTGTTACAAAAGTAACCCAAGAACTGCTCATTGGCAAGCGGTTAAGAGGATCTTTTGCTACCTTTGTGGTATGGCTGACCTAGTTTTGAGTTATGATGTGGGAGATTTGTACTTGAAAGGATACACAGATGCTGAATGAGAAGGCGATTTGGATGAACCAAGTCAGCCTCTGGATATGCCTTCATCCTTGGGGGAGCTATATCATGGTGCACAAAGAAGCAAGACTGTATTGCTTTGTCAACTATAGAAGTAGAGTATGTCATATGTAACATAGAAGTACAAAAGGCACTTTAGCTAAAAAAAACTCTACAGTACCTCATTTTGATGCCGAAGACATGTGAACATGTAGAGATAAACTGCGAGAAAATAGCAACGATACAGTTTGCTAAGAATCCAAAGTTCCATAGAAAGACGAAGCACATCCAGAGAAAATATCATTTTGTTTGAGATTTGATCAACAAAGGCGATATCGCAATCAAGTATATTCCAACTGGAAAGATGGTCGCAGAGTACATGACCAAACTCATTCCTAGAGATGTGTTGGAAGCTCATATCATGAGTCTTGGATTTCGTAGGGTTTGACGATATCTTTCATTTATCAGAGGACATGTTTATTTAATGAATTGATTAATGAAATAGAATGACGTTTCTTTTTCATGTTATGTAATTATTAATGAGTTTGCAAATCAATTACAAAAGCACAGTATAGAATGTCACATAGCTTTACGATTGGTCCTATCACACAGGAAATCACTCTTATACTTATGTATCTGGAAGGTTCAGACTGATAGAGTTGACTTCAGTTGTTCAGTAGGTATGAAATAAGATTCCAAGAGAATCCAATGTGAAATGACCGAGTTCACATTAAAGCTTTAATGCCGAATGTAAATGATGAAGACTATGTGTATTTATCAATGGCTACGATTCGTATAGTATAAGTTCGTGACATGTCCATCTGAGTGGGAATTATACCATGACACACATATCCTATTTTGTGTGATATAGACCAACTATTGTGAAAATGACAATAGTTTTTCCCTCATTGTCAATTGTGTGATCATATGGATATCTTTTAGTCCACCCGAGCATTACTCTTTAATCTTTGACTTAGAGTTATGACTTGAAGTTTTGAGGCTTGATGATGCTACTTTAGTGTGTCATCCAAGGACTTTGGTTCTTAACAGCCATGTAGATCATGCTAAGAAAGCAACCAAGTTGATATGAATTGTAATTAGTGTCTAAAGAACAATATATCTAGTTTCACCATATTTGTCATGGCGGTTACATTATATATGTAATCAAATATTGTATATTTTAAAGGGAGTTCGTAGCTATTAGTAATTCAAAGAAGATTTGGGGTATCAATATTTTGAAAAATATCATGTTAGTTTGATGATAACTTAATATGATGTTACTTATTATTTATATTGGTCGCACGACTCATTATACGTATAAAGTATCGCGAGAATATTTGAAAAACTCATTGTGACTTGTGTAGCCGTGTGTGAGCTATTAGGATGCGGCTTGTGCAGTCGAGTGGGAGTTGTTAAACAGTATGACTTATGTAACAGAGTAAGAGCTGTTGAACATTAATATAATTATGATGAAATATAATAAATTATAATTAATATGTTTAATTATAATTTAAATACGTATCAATTATAAGTATTATATTTCATAATAATTACACTTTGATCCATGTTTACTATTATAAATAATAAGATTCCTCAAACCTACCCAATGGCTCTTTTTCTATCCTCATGTGGTGAAATCGAGTTTTCGTAAGTTCTCTCAAATTGTTTCCTCATTATTTTTGAAGGAGAGTTTATAGCTGTGGAATAGTGACAGAACTCAGTAGGGCTGATTATAAATCTGCTCAAGGAAATATTACGATGCACAACGTTTCTACTATAAAGTTACAATTTCATATACATATTTAAATTTTAATTATTAGATAGGTTCTGGTTCAATCAGAATACACTTGTAGCCGTTTCAGAGGAAAAACTAAAGCAGAAAAGGGAAGCTGCTCTATAGAGTTCAACCAGAACAAAAAGAAACAATGCAACTGTGAGTAGGGCTGTCCAACCGGTATTCCGATACCGGTTCGCCGTAGGACCGGTACCGCACCGATAATTTTTTGGTACTCATATTGGGTATCGAGACCGGCCAGTACCGGCCCCTATCGGTACCGGTACTCTGGTACTGGTGGTTTACTGTACCGGTACCGGAGCGGTGTCGTAATCGGTACCGGTACTACCGGTACCGACAAAATAGACCATATTTTGGCCATTCTCAAAGCATGAAAACAGAATGCTGGTATATTTTGGCAGAAGCATCAAACACAGAACTCAAGTTCAACATCAATAGAAGTACAAAACATCAATAACCTCAAACAACCATGAAAACATAACCTCAAACAACCATCAATAACCTCAAATAAGACGAAGAACTCAAGTTTTTCAACAATTCAACATCAATCCAAGTTATCCAACCTTCAAGTTCACACCTCATTTCCTCAAGTTCAACATTAACAAGTCCACACCTCAAGTTCAATATCAACAAGTCCACACTTCAAGTTCAATATCAATAGTTACGATACAAGTCAAAAGCCCACACCATAACCAGTCAACCATACAAACCACAAGTTCAAGTTCTCGACATCAACAATTCAAGTTCAACCCATAGTCTATAATACAACATCATCGGCAATGCTTCGTCTTATTTCGTTGAGAAAACTCATCGGATATTTCAAGAACTCTACATAAAGAATAAAATATACGTCAAGAGAATTAAGACATTAGGTTATAAAACATAAGACATCGATGATTTATATTTATAATATATTCTGAAATATATTTTCTTCATATATGGTGATGGCTGTAGTATCTTTTGTTTCTGCATCATCCTTCAAATCACTGTCCTCCGGCTCAAACTGAGCACTCATATCGAAGAAGGAGGTTTAAGATTAGTCGTAGCAGCATCTTTCATCCAACTCTGGGCACAAATGAGTGCTTCAGCTGTACCGGTTCCTAAAGAACTCCTAAAACTACTCAACACTCGTCCTACTGTGCTGAAAGCTGATTCTGATGGAATAGTTGTTATTGAGATTTCAAGCACATCCCAAGCAATCTGACCATGGATTACCAACACCAGATGAAATAAATGAAATAAATATTATACTATAATTCAGGCTATAGATTACCAACACCAGATGAGAGGAACTCCTTCCGGTCAATCTTCTAAACGTTTGGAGATGGTTAAATAAAACCTCAATTCATATGTATCATGGTCATTGATAATAAAACATTGAGATAACAGTGATATCGTTGAGACCAGACCAATTTGGCAAAGAACATTCCTAGAGAAAATAATTATGCAAAAGGTTTGAATACTGTGACTTTAATTGAAGATTCCGTCCAATTTCTCATTTAACTATCAGAATGAGCAAGTGCTTTTTCAAGTACTCTATGCCAAATATTACAAAAGGGCATTATCATGACTGTCACGTTACGTTCCCCACTATGAAGGGTAGGCACACAACATATATACCTTCAATGAAGAGTTAATAAAAAGTGTGCTTTAACTAGATACGAACCCAATAAACAAGGTTTATAATCTATGACACAAATGGCTCATGAACTAGTACAATCTTCCCCTATTCATGTGAACGACATTTATCAAACAAAGCTAAAATCTCAAAGATATGCGGAGGTACGGAGGTATGCAAGAACGAGCCCATCAAATTGGAAAGTGTTTTTAAAAGAATAATAATAAAGACTTACCGCTTCAAACGTACTCTAATTTCTCTCACAATCCGAGCCACTTAAGGTCAAAGAGAGAATCTTCTTTGTCATTGTCCGCAAATTTTTTGTCTTTAATCCGTTATGATCCCACCAATAAACTATTGATAAAGAATAGACATGTTAATCTAACAAACAAGTACAAACCAAATATAGTGAACAAATCAATTATTACCTGCATCATATACCTCTGATTCAAGACTTTTCAATGCCATCGGCGTACCGAACTTGCCCTCTTTCATTTTATAGATCTTCATCTCCTCATTTACTATCTTATTTTGCAAACCAA
>JAOYMZ010065630.1:0-12614 GCA_025802335.1 Pinguicula primuliflora
AAATGAAGTAACTGCCGACAAGTCCAATCTAACAGGTAGGAGAAGTTGGGCTACAGGAACAGAAATGTAATGGGCCATACCCAAACTAATAAGTCAGCCCAGATCACACATGAATCCAACAATCAGTAGCCCAAATCAGGAAATCAAGCCCATTATATATCTAGGCCCAGAAACTAACTCACAAGATCACACCCTAATGTTGAACACCAGAAAATCAGAAGGTTCTAGTCAGATTGGCAAGGTTCCCCGTAAATGAATTTCAACCTCCAAACAATGAAGAATCATAGCCCGGTTGACAATTCAACAAGTCACTTAAGCACAAAAGCTTGGACTTGATAATAATTTTAACATCATCTGACATTTTAGTATTTCGGGACGTGCAAGTGTGTGAATTAAACAAATAAGATCACGTTAGATGAACAATATAATATGTCATGTGCCCAAAATCCCAACAGTCTGCCACAAATTTTTCCCTTGACCGCACGGCCAACAAAGAGAAGGAAGATGACAATTTCGTCAAATCCAGAGAATTATAAACTGAGAATTTATTATCCTGAGGAAGTTATTCTAATTTCAATCAACTAGGTTTGCTTTTCCTGCACAAATTTTCACTCTCCATATTATCTTCTTATTGACCGAAATTTCGTTGATTCCCAAACGAAATGAGGAGGAAAATATGCACCTCAGGGGACATTTTTCTAATATTGGTAACAGTGCAGATATGGGGACAAGAGGGACGAAATTACCTTTTCGACCCTCTTCTATTTATGGTGCTAAGTATTTTTCGGAAGGGTGTTTTGAAGATTTTTGAGATATTGTTGATATTAATCCTTGATCAAAAGAATATGGATAAGAAAAAGGTTGGATATTTGGTGCAATAAATATTGTAGCCGTCAAATCTGGCGGCATGAAACTGAATGACCCTCTATCACACCTTTTCTGGCACGGTCATGGGCGGATCCATGTAGGTGTTTGGGGGCGCCCAAGCACCCCAGCCAAAAAAAATTCGGCTGTATATATGTGAGTTGCAGACGAAAAAAATAGTTGAGTTGCACGTAGGTAGAAAAGGAAGAAAGGTGGAGGAGAAAGAAGAAATGTGGAAGAGAAAGAAAAAAGGTGGAAGAGAAAGGAATAGAAAAGAATAATTTTTAGGGAGGTGTGTTAGAAAGTTGTAGACACGTCTATAAAGTTGTAAAGTTGCCTATAATAAATTAAAAATTCATTTTTTTATTATTGTAAGTGCCTCATTCTTTAAACCTTGTGAACAAAGAATCAATAAGAATAAACTAATGCGAAAATACAAATCTAGAATTCATTATTACATTATAGTATATCTTTCGACTACCGCGATCAGCGTCACTGATTTAGTAAAAAAGAATCTTGAAGAAATCGCCACGTACTTAAAATTCATTGATTAAAGAATTAAAAAAATTAAAAATTAGCAAATTAAAATTAAAGATATATAAGATTATATTAATAGAATACGAGATAGATATTAAAAAATTGACAAGTCCATATATTCAACATTTTTAGAGAAATTAAGGTCTATATCCATGTAATCACAATTTCGGTGATTCCTTCATACATTTTTTTCCTTATGGTTCAGTAGTCATTTATAGTTTTTTTAGAAATTTCCGACGATAGAAATTTGAAAAATTTCGATATCTTACTTATAAACTTTTCATCAGTGCGATCAAATGGTTGCAAGAGAATAGTAATATTTAGATTATTAAATTTTGGAAATTTTAATGCTTTTAAATGGGATAAGTATCGTCAATATAAGGAGTCATGCGAGAAATATAATTTTTGTGTGTCACCACTCATTTTCAAAATTTGACGCATTATTGAAAATGTTATACATAAGAGATGAAAAACTTCATGTTACCGCTATTTTGTCAACGAGAATTTCTAAATCTCTTTCACGTTGAATTAAGTAGTTCTTAATAGATTTTTAGTGTCGGAACCGTGCCAGAATATTGAATTTTTCAAATGAACACCTCCAATTTCTATTTTCTAAATTCGCCCCTGAGCATACTGCACCAACTCCTAGACTAATCCGTGGATTCATTCAATGGATCTCAATTAGCTTTATGGAATAAATGACGGAGTTCATATAATAAAGTATTTATCCTTTGAACCAATCCATTTATGTGCACATTCCCATTAACAATTCCATCACCCACTTATCCAAAAAACAATTCCATCACCAGCTCCACACTGACACATTTAAAAAAAACATAAAACTTAGAAGATTTTTTTAAATTATAAGAAACATATAATGGGTCGACCGATGAAAAATTATATGCAAAGTTGTATATAATTTCATCATCGGCGTGGTGGTGCTTTGTCGTGGTCGATTTTTCCTTTCCCATTTTTTTTCCTTGCAGTGAAATATCTGGGTATTTTGGATCCGAACACTTGGGAAATTTTGACTCATTTCCTGATATGATCGCGTGCATTTTGGATTGTAATTGGCGGACAGGATTAACTGTCAAGGAATCTTGGCTTGTGGATTGGATTAATATATCTGATTAATATGTTGTATAAAAGTACATTTAATGATATATAAATCAATATCCGCCTCAGCTCGGATGGTCGAGCGTGGGTTAGTAACCATATGGGGTGGGTTCGATCGACTCCCACAGGCGGGAATAATTTTTAATTTTTTTTATATTGGACAACGGAAGCAATTCGTTCAGTTATTGGAATGGTCCAGTGAGGGCAATGGCGGCTGAATGAATTTTGCTTCTCGGGGGCGCTTCGGGGTTGTTGGAATCGAGAATACGCGGCGATTGGGCTGGTAATTTTCGATTTTTTTTTTAGAGAAAGACTAGATGTCCTTACAAATTGACCATACATTTCTGGGAAATACACTTTTTGCACTACAAAAATGTTAAAAATAAAAATAAAAATAAAAATTAAAATTAAAATTAAAATTAAAATCGAAATTTATTTTACATGCAATCCAGAATTGTATGGATTAATTTTCTGGACATGTAGCATGACTCTTTTTTTATCAAGACTGGGTACTTCGAGCCCGAGGTCTGCGTCGGGTGTGCGCTAATAGATATGTTCGTCACGGGATTTGGTGATCTGTAGTCGGCAAAGAAGGTGTTTGTTGAAATGCCGGAGAAGAATTCTGTTGCTTGTGGACATTGATGATTACTAGGTTTTCTCAACAGAGTTATCCCAGAGTTGCAATGAAGCTGTTTGTTGATATGATCAAAATTGCCGGATTTGAACCGGATGGTTTTACATTTAGCATTTGTAAATCTGCATTTTCTAGAACAACAGCGAATGTTTCTAGAGAGAGAACCTTTTCGAATGTCAGAATTCCAGTAATGTATTTGCCATTGGAGACACCTGAAGGAATCGTGCAATCTCATTTTCTGAGTCTCGGATTATGAAGAAACGTGAGTTTCCTTTGTAAGCAAGGTGTAATGGCTACACCTTCAATTGGATTCGATGAAGATTTGGGATTTGAATTGTATTCAATGCAGAGAAAAATTGAGACAATTTTGGAGGCGGGAGTTCCCTGTTTTCTCGTGTATTAGGTCATAATTTGACCATGTGTATAGACAAGTTTATTGGTCCATATAACAATGGCCCAGCTATTTATGGAAACTATCAACTATGTAAACAGAATGAAATTATCAGTGGCGGATCCTGTGGGTGCGTTTCATATGGGGTGCAGATCCTGAACATATTTAGGAGTCTAACTAGATGGTGCGGGGAGTGCACGTCCAAGGAAAAAAAAAATTTATGGGTGCGGGTGCACCACCCTCTCACCCCAACGGTCCGCCACTGGAAATTGTACAGAAGTTCTCCTCTGTTTCAATTCAGCCACAATCTTCATGCTTTTGTTCTTGAAATTGTATGTTGTCTGCATCAATTTCAAGTTCAACACAAATTATTTTGGGGGTTTGGCTGGTGTTGCAGGGTATACCAGAATCAAGAACCCACAGTCCATCCCGAAAAATCCTTAAATATGAGGATAGTAGTGGGTGCAAAGGGTGGACATTCAGAGCAGATTTTTTTGAAATTCCGAAATTTGAATTTTTCGAAATTCGAATTTTTCGAAATATCCGAATTTTCCGGATTTTGAAATTCGAATTTTTCGTATTCCGAAATTCCGAACCGAAATTCTGAATTCTTTATTTGGATTGGACCGGAATGCGTTTCCTATTCTGAATTACAATTCAGAGCGGAACGAATTTTTGATCTTATTTTCGAATTTTTCGAATTCCAAATTATTACTTTGAAATTGGGTTGGGTCACGGCCCATGGGAGTCTAAATTCCAATTTATTTTATCAGTTTAATCAATTTTCCTAAACATTTAGACCAGATCCTTCCTTCCTCATCCTCATTCACCGCCCGTCGTTTAGGGACTAGGGTTTACATAGTCCAAGTTCCTTCGTTTCTCTTCCTCTTACCTTCGTTTCGTTGGATTTGTCGTTTGTCTTCCTCAATCGTCAATTAGGAACTAGGGTTTACAGTGGCATCAGGTGAATTTTTTCTCATTTCTTCATGTATGTTTGGTTCGAAATTTACTGATATGTTTTGGTTCGAAATTTACTGATATGTTTTGGTTCGAAATGTTACTGATATGTTTTGGTTCGAAATTAGATGAAATTCTAAATTTACAAATTGTGTGTAAGAATGTATGGGATGTTTTTTTTTAGTTTTTACTTTTTTTTTTCTTCGGAAATTCCGAAAATCCGAACTATAATACGGAACGGATTGGAATTGCAGTTAGGCTTCCAAAATAATTTCGGAACGGGTAAAATACGGATTATTCCGAATTCCGAATTCCGAATGCCCACAGCTAATGCAAATGAGTAAGTCAGAAACGAGTAAGTGCTATTGATGTGAAAATGGCCAAAATTAACTATTGATGTGAAAATGGCCAAAACTAACTAAAGGGAAAATTGGTGAAACTTGGATGATTGGAATTAATTTCTCTTTCCTAACTAATTTTAAATTGAACTTACATGGTTGTTTGAAAACGGAGACCACCATAACTATCAACACGTCGTGAACTTTAATATGAGATGTGATTTGATGCTTTTTTTTATGTATTCACGGTTTGTCGAAATTAATTCAGTAAGGTTCACAAAATAGTAATTTAAAATTGTTAAACGTTAAAAAAATAGACTGGTTCCGGAATTCTCATGCTAAATATATTTTGGAACTTGTCTTAAATTTTTATTTTGACCCTTATATGACAATGTTTAAGATCAGGGGTAATTTTATTACTCTTAAAATATATTTTTTGCCAGCAAAAATGCCACAAGCTATATTCTAACCTTTTTTTGTAAAAGATATTTGAGCGAATAATACCATTTCCATGATATATTTTTCTTACTTCCATGAGAGGATCTACCCATAAGGCTGAGTAGGCTCAAGTAGGTAAAAGATTACATGAGCACTCCCAATTACCAAGGTTTAGATTCGCCCTTTTCACTACACCCAAGGGGATGGTGAAGGCCGAACTAGTACTTGGAGAGTCTACCATCCTCTTACCCATTGATTTAGAGCGAAGAAGGAACAATATGGATGAAGTGAGCTTATTGTTTTTCTCCAATATTGAACTTCTTGCCTGCAACAATGCTCATTACTCTGGAGACTCTTGATAACACCACATCCATCAGTCTATTCCAGATTTAGGCACCATGCCAAGGGGACCTCCCAATTCATCTGAGATCGAAGAAGTTGGCAAATGTCTATAATTAAAATCCATGTGTTGTCCCGTGATGACGATCAGATAACCTTTCCTTATTAGCTACAATGAGGGGCTCTTTTGTAACTTTGATTTCTTGTCTACCAAAGCTTCCGAAGTATTTATACAAAATATACATGATTGTTTGTTGTATCCACTTCTAATAGTTGAGTTATTCCTCTTTCTCTTCTTCCTATGTTCTAAAAGCCGCGACTAGGCGCTAGGTGGGGGTGACAGCGGCGAACAGAGGCTTGGCGCCCCTGCTGGGCAGCCCAGCTGCCCAACCCCCCTGGGTGGCCGTCCAGCCCGCCTGGCAGCCCAAGGTGATAAGGAGGCCGCTTAGGCCGCCTAAATGGATGTTCTGGCCGCCCAGACAGTTCCACACTTAATCATGAAAAAAATTAAAAAAACAAATTAATATCTTGATTTATGTTAAAAAATTTATTCATGGGTCTAAGCTACAAACTCATTAATTAACCACAAAACAAACAATAAGACTACAATGGTAGTCGTCTAGTCTATATAACAAAACAAGAAAAGGAATAGACTAGATACTAAGCATTTGTTTATTGTGTTAGATAGCGTTTGATTACGATCGTTTTTGTAGTTTGTAACGACCGTGTTTTTGATTTTGAGCATTACGTCCGGTCAACCTTTCCATATCCCCGGTATTTCGCTAAAATTTTGATTCGGAGTGCTAAACTAACTCCTTCAAACTCATGTGATTTCGAGACTTGTCATTTATCCGAAATGTAAAATATGAAAACAACCTCGGATTTCATAACAATTACATAACACCCTGATATATATATTCGATCCCTGCTTTCAAATGCCCCAATCAACGATAGTCTGAGAAATCCATCAAATATTCCTGAAGAACCCTAGACATGACGCACAATCAATCTAACCTTCTCCCGACAATTACAAGGTAATTTCAGGTTCAATCTCACATCTCCAGCCGTCTATATGGGTACGAATACAACAGTTTATGAGTTTATGAACCATTCACTTATTTTCTAGGTTTATGAACCATTTGCCCATTTTCATGAAATTATGAATCATTCGCTTATGTATTAGCTTGCTTGAATTTGTGGATGTTTATGGATTAGTTTGAACATGCAAATGAAGAGGGGTGGTTGCAAGACGCCACATGCAAACACTCGAAAATAAAAAAATGACGACAGAATCACAAATTCAATCTGGTGGCGAAACAAGTCCAATGGACATTTCACAGAGTTCCCCGTCTGAAGTTCGTGTTGAGTCACCATTTGTGTTTGGAAGCCACGCGAATTCTAATGTTGAATTAGAGGAAGACCGTACGTGGCTGCTTATTCTGAGGATGGTGACGAAGAGCAACATGAGCAGTAAGGGGAAGTCCAACAAAAGCACCGGGATGAAAGATTACTAATGTAAGTGAAGAGGGAGGTAGTGGTGGCTTCAAAAGAAGGGAAAGGAAAAAAATGTGACTTCAATCGGAAGAGCAATCTTTGATAGAGACTTCCAAAAAACTTGTGCAGGAAGGAATGCGCAGCCAAGGTGGGTTCAAAATGGGCATCCTTGTCATATGTGCTAAGAGGATAGAGAATAAGGTCCGTGGGGGCACAATTCGAATTATTCCACATGTGAAGTCCAAAATGTACATGTGGAAGAAGATGTATGATCTTCTGTCTAATTTCACGTGCATGAGCGGGGTATTCCTGGACCCAACAACTCATCAGGTGATTGTCGAAGATGAAGGGCAATAGGCAAGCATAGTGAGGGTCAGTTTCATTGTTTCTGTTGTATTTTTGGCAGATATCATCATGCCTAATTGTTGTGGTTTTTGTAGGTTAATCCAGACTACAAACTGCTTCGGGATAAACCATTTTCCCATTATGAAGATTGGTGGGAAATATTTGTCAAGGACAGGGCAACTGGAAGAATGGCACGAGACGGTTGCGACATAGGTGAAATTGAGGGTTTCAAGACCGTAGATGACGAAGAGGGCATAAGAGGGAGCGAAAACGGTAGAGTGACTGAAGTTGTTCCTATGCCTCGTGGTAGGAAAGGAAAACGGCCCATTCCATCACAGGATGAAAAGACCCGCTGTTACATGGAGATCAGGACGCATATCTCCAGTCTCCGTGCTCCACCACTAGATGTTGGGCGTCGCTTGATGGATCCGTTAAGGGCCTACACACAGTTTACCGTCTGGACAAGAACAATAATTGTGTCTCACCTTATTGACCATGAATCTGCCCGTCAAATGTGGGAGATCCTCTAGGATGAAGTACTTGAAGAGCGACTCACGTATTTGGTGGACAAGATCAACGATGAAGTGGAAACCAAATATCCAAAACCCAAACAAAACTTTGATGTGATTAGACTTTTAAACTTGGATCTAGATGACTTTTGGTTCCGTTTTGATCTGCCTTATGAAGAGGCTATGCAAATGTTGACAAACTTTGGTAGCTGTTTATGTTTTGGCACTTGAAACTGTTATCTTGTTATGAAGCTGTTCGTGTTTGTTATTTTGGCAGGCTGAAATTTTTCTAAGTATTCATCTGTGTTAATCTCCATAATAGCTTGTTTACTTGTTTTGATTCAGATGCAGTATTGATATGAAATGTTCAAAGCTCAGATAAATGTGAGGGGTATATCAGTCATTTACCCTTCATTTAACTGTTGAATTCGGCGTAATCAATTTCAAAGTAAACACATGAAATCTTAACTATCTCAATCGATATCAAACAGACACAATGTGTTTACTACATGTGATGTTGATACCGTTAACGCTCGTATCCGAATGAAACGCTGGTACATAAGTATGCAGTAAACGAACCCTAAAGGTTGAATTCTAGTCTATGTCAAATTCAACACTCGTCTAATCAATAAGAAAATACTCAATAAGAAAAAAGATATGGCGCATGTCAGGCCCAAGAATGACTTGTTGAGCCTAAGGATCCCGAAGAAGATGAAGAAAAATTAGAGTCACGACTTTTATTGAGTTATTAAGAGTTGGAAAGAAATGAGCCTATGAAAAGTATAAGAAATTAAATAATGAAGATTTTGAGTCAGATGATGCTAATGATAGATGAAAAAGATTTTAAGTCAAACAGGGATCATGCTAGATATGAATATGACAAAAATAAAGGCTAGCTTTCGAATACTTATTTTATTTTGTTGAACTCACTGAAAATTAATATTTTTTTCGTTATCGTGCACATTCAAGTTATTTTTTTATAAGTAATGTCGCTGGGGGATCTGAACCAGTGACCTGTAAGTCAATTATCACTCTCATAACCACTAGGTTAACCCCTCTTTGACAACATTCAAGTTATTTTTAAGAAAATCATTAATTAGTTATTATTAATATTTAATATTTTTTAAAATTTTAAATTAAAAATATGACTCAGCTGGGCACTGCCTAGGCAGCCTGGGCGTTGGACGGTCATCTCGCACCTGATGTCCGCTCAACGCTTTTTAGAACACTGTTTCTCACTTGGTATCTCATTATCCACATTAATTAGAGTTGAGGCGCAAGGCTTCCCTTCATTTGCACACAGGAATAATCTGTTAAGTGATCTTATATGGGCACTAATGAAGGTCCTCTCAAAATAATTACATTTGCACTCCATTTTCATTATATTTTGGCAAAACTTGCTTAAATGGGTAGTACATCAAAATAATATTCATGATTTTTATTCTAACTTTACCGGGCAGAATGGTAACTATATGCCTCATTAAATATTTACTTAATTTCATAAATTAATTTTGAATTGAATGAGTCCAATCCAATGTTGTCGTAATCTGAAATTGTATTCTCAACTTCTCCTCCTCCTTGGTATTAGTAGCTCTATCTAGGGATCAAAGGGAAACGGCGACTGTTTATTCTCACGCATAGTTCACGTCTTGTAATTTTTTGCCATGATATTATGTGGGCCCCACGAAGCACAATAACACTTTGCAGTGCAGGTGTGAACGATGTGTGGGACAAAGACGTGGGAAAAATAATTTCACAAGGGAAACTGAATCTTAGAGTTGAAGTTGAATCTATACCCACCGACGTTCAATTGAGCTAAGTATGGAGAAGGACCTCCACCAAGGTAAAGGACAGCGACTACTGTGAAAAAATCCTTTAGGAGTCCAGGAAGCTAACCCACAGGCCTTCTTTCGAGGTTTGCATACGAAACTGATTAAACTAACTCGAAATGATATGGAATACAGGGTTGTTGATGGGGGGCGCCTACCATAACCTTCTCCGAGGCTATTCATTGGCAAATTGAGACAAATCTAGGCTATATAGCCTTGTTCTAAATCCATTGGGCTGAAAGGCAATATTCATATAATGGACTTGGCCGATGGATACACGCTCCTCGAACTGGACAAAGTCGACGACTATAGAAGCATTATAACTGGTGGTCCTTACACTCTGATGGGGCATGTGCTCACAATTCTGTCGTAGGTGTGCAATTTCGATACCAAGACAAGCCATCGGGAGTCTATCGCAGTGTGGCTACAAATTCCAGAATTGCCGCCGGATTGTTTTCAACTGGATCTGCTGAAGGTGATTGCCCATCCACTCGGAGTCTCATGCTCAATTATGTATCTAATTTTTCAATTTGATAATCTAACACGCACGTTATCAAAATTGGTCACACTGATAAAAAATTTATACTCAACGGACCAAAAGTCTCATGCTCTATCACGATTTCAACGACTTCATCATCGTGAATTTCATTACATTTTCTTCCCTTTTGTTGAATAGTCCTCTATAGAATTTTAGAAATTACTAGTGATGAAGGCGTCGGAACCGTAACACATGATGTGAATTTTGTTTTTTTTATGTATATATACTTTCAATCCGTGCAACGAGATAGATTACACAATTAAAATGTTGGCTAAAAGTGAATAAATAAAGTTGAAAGAAATATATTCATATTCAATGTCAAACATTTCATTGTGATGCATGCAAATTGGAGTTTTTGGTGCTAGTATCTCTGGGCGCTTTTCATAAGAGCAAGCAGCTCTACATCATCAATGGCCGACTCTGCAAGAAGCTGCATAGGTGTTCTGCCTTCATTGTCAACCGCTTCTGGATTTGCTCCCCTGCAGAAATTACCAGAATGGGTGAAGAACCTATTGAACTGTTCCTTATCTATTAATCAGTGGCACATAAAAGTTTTTTGGGGTGGTACATATAGTTACTCCAGATATGAGCAGCGAAATGTGTTGAGCAATCAACTAGTGTGCAAAAACCTTTGAGAAGGCGGTCCCTAGCCCGTCTAGGCATGGACCTAAGCAGGTGCCTAGGCGCTAGCCAGGCTCTGACCGTCCAGCAACCGCTTAGCACTTTCTCGAACACTGGGCCAAAAACATTGTAGATGGAAAATGATACCATACCGTGTGAGTAGAAGTTTGGCGATTGCGATTCTTCCCCTCAGTATGCTGTGATGCAGTGGAGTACCACCACCCCTTGAATCAGTCTTATTGACATTTGCACCGTGCTGTAGGAGAAGTTCTACCATGCCTACATCAGTGATTTGACAGGCGAGGTGAAGCAAGGAACAACCATCAAAAAGATCATCAACAAACGGGTTCTGATTTTCTTGTGGGTTCAAAGACTTGGAAGTTCTACCATCTACACAACATGAAAGTATCTGTCAGGATTTTCTTGCTAATCCAATCTAATTACATCGGCTGAAATGAAAAGATGGGTTTAGGCAATGACTGACCACAAATGGCATTAATATCTGCCTCGCACGCGACAATGAGACGGTACACTGACTTCTTGTCGTTCATATGAACACTTTCCAACAACTGTTCAGCAACTGAAAGAAGATGCTGGCTATCATTTAGTATGTGAACGAAACGTCTTTCCGCATACTGCAGTCAAAAGAGCACTGAGTTATGCCACCCTGCCTATTGTTCTCACCGAAAATTTCCAGGTGTGAGACATTATGTATCGGACAACATTTTTTAGGTGTGGGACATTATGTATCGGACAACATTTTTTAGGTGTGGGACATTATGCACTTAAGAAATGTTGTCCAGTACATAATGTCCCACACCAGAAAATTTCAGTTGTTCTCACTTGTTTCTTTACGAGCGCAATGAACAATAAAAAGGGTTGATAAAAAAAAGTCGGAGTCATTTGGAGCATTTACCTTTGCGTGAATGAACTTTTCCTTCATTGATATATGATCACTATGATGTGGTTTGGTGAAAAACTGCTTATATTTATCGGATTCGAAAGTCCTACATCATAAAAGATTTGTGAAGCAATCAATTATCAAGCATGGAACTTATAGTATCTTGAGTGCTACAATAGACTACCGTATTGGCAATTCGTCCGCCTGCATAGTCCTACTAGCTCGTAGCAAACCCTCCCAAATTGAGTTGACATAGACATTACCCAGGGCCTGAAACAAAGCCAAGACAGAAGGTTCCCACACTTTCACGTCTAATGTTAAGGACCTCACCTGTAGGGAAGTGAAAGTTGGATATATGAGATGAACATCACATAGATGTGATGATGTAAAAATTACAAATATGGTATTACTCAGTGTTCGAGAAAGCGTTGGGCGGTCCCCAAGCGGCCAGGGTCAACTTAGCACCTAGGCGGCCTAGGCCCACTTAGTCACCCATAAGTGGGTGCTTAGGCACCTAGGCGGGCTGGGCGGCCGCCTTCTCAGAGGTATTACTGCTAATTCCTAAGAAACAAGTCATAATAATAAAAAGAAAGGACCACAAGGACTTGGTGCAAAATGAAAGACTTGCCTTTGATATATGAACGCCAGAGCACTTAATACAGATAAGGATGCCAAGATTCAAGGAAGCCCAATCTGGTTCAGGTGAGCCACAGTCCGCACATTTATCATTTCCTGGCAACTTCCTTAATGCATCAATTGGCTT
>JAOYMZ010065641.1:0-12613 GCA_025802335.1 Pinguicula primuliflora
ATTATATCACATTTAAACTTCGAATTAATTTCAAAATTGTCACTGAGAAAAGCTATTCAAAAGCTACTCCCACCTAATTTATGACTTTTAGCTTTTTTCTGACTTTTTTGTAGATAAGCAAAAGCAAAAGTTGATTTACCAAACAATGCAAAAATAGCTTATGCTGTGGAAAAGACAAAAAGAGATGTGAAAAAGCTGTACATAACAGTGCGTTACTAGGCCCAAAGCCTTTTACCAGAAGCACCCAGTATAGCAATTCTCGGATCAACCGATAGTCATAACTCCTCCCTTAACCACTCAACAGGCAAAAATTAGAGCCTTCAGAGCCCCATTCAATGCATTTTCTGGCGTCGAAATCTTCCCCAGTTCACGAATCTCACGTCACATATTGAACCGAAGAAGATTTCCCCATTCACCAACCTGTATATTATATGTGGCGTGGGGCGGATCTAACTCGACCCATGACAGGGTGGATCTGAGTCGATCCGTCGGGCATGGCATAAAAATGTCATCCCTCAGCATGACACTGCTGGTGGACATGACATAGGTCATGTTGCAACAAGGGAATTGGTGAGCTTGTGCAAATTATTAGATGAAGTCCCAACTTAGTATAATTTTGTAGTTGTGCTCCTTTCTCCATTGGAATCATCACTTCATCTATGATAGAGTATAATGCAATGTAATTAAGTTTTATTGATTTTATTGTATGGACAATAAATGTCAAGTGGTTTATAATTACGTCCACTTTTGATTTTTTGGAGGTACAATTATGGCATATGTATAATATTTCATCCATTCATTATACCCTGCAACACCTTATATTTTAGGTAGTATCTTTAGTGTAGTCCACAAATCACACTACTTAATTATTGTCCACTTCACAATTTTTTGGGTATAACAATCAAGTGTGATTTTCACATGCCGAAGCTACGGTATCAGATGAAAAGCTTACGGCGTCGAAACTATTTTCAGCAGTCGGATAATATATTCAACGACTGTGATCAGTTCACTTAAGTGAACTGATCGCGCGGGTCATAACCCGCGACCCAAATCCGGTACACTTAAGTGAACTGATCGTATCCGACGGTTGAAAATAATTTTCGACACCGTACACTCGACATGTGAAAAAAAAAATCAAAACATCAATGTACAACGAACCATAGTAATAGATTTAGGCACCCATTTGTACATTTTTCCCTTTGTTACACTCGTTCGAATTGATTCCATGAATAGAGAATGAATAATGCTATTTGTACACTCAACTTTGACACACTTTCATAAACCCCCTTATGTGGCACCCATCACAACCACACATTAAAAAATGAGTGTGGTTGTGTGTGTGGTTGTGATAGGTACCACTTAAGGGGGTTTATGAAGTGTGTCAAACTTGAGGGTACATGTAACATTGCTCATAGAAAATATATGCATCCAAAAAAAATCTACTCTTTCAGCCAATTGGTTAAGTTATCATCGATAGTTGTTTACCTTTTTTATAGTTCCAAATTATGTTATTATACATAAATTATTGGTATGATCTCACTGACTTATTTTTCATTAATATTGTCAATTCCAATCCAATAATGAAAGATAAGCCAACAGTCAAAAATTTTGAGCAAGTGAACCATATTTGAATCTCTAGAACCCATGGGGTCCAAATTCGTTATTTTAGTATTCAAGGGACCGACTTACTAAATGACGGGGTCATGCAGGTTTCTTTCAGGGTTGGCAACTTGGTCACTCGAGCCGCAATTGGGCGGGGCCCACGTTAGTATTGTCTGTATTCCGATTAAACTGGATAGCGGATAAGCTATTTTCGCACTTTATTTGATTGTTTCAAATAAAATAATTTGGATATTGATCATTTCCCCCTTTTCTAAAAAAAATTCTTATTTCTCAGCTTTTCCGGGAACCGGCTTGCGAAGGAGCTCGAAAATAAGGGATATTTTTTTAAATTTTTTTATTTTTATTTAATATATATTAAATAATATAAATATTATTATATTAACATTCGCAAAATACACGTTAAGGACTTGCGAAGCTTGTTAAATTTGTTCGGGTACACAAATTCGTGCTCGAGCTTGTTAAGCTTAACGAACTGAATTAAAGAACTTTTAACGAGTCGAATATGAACCTGTTCGCGAACCGCTTTATTCGTTTACCAGCCCTATGGATAGGAAAATCCACAAGATGGGCATGGTTCTATGGATAGGGATGAAATTTAGTGGAAACATATATTAAATCAAATAATCGTAACTGACAACCAGATCATTGCACGAGAGGGTTATGCATCAAATACATGTGTCGTACAATGAGATAATGTATTTTTTTCTGTTCTCGGACGTTCAGTCCCGAATATATAGCCTTAAGTGCCAAAAATTAATCATGGCTGTCGTATCAAAATCCGGCGGCCACGATCAATCGACTTATTTTTCAGACTTCGCGGGTCTATTCATGCAACTGAACAAGGTATAACCCGTGGTTTGAAATTCCGACCTGCGGATTATAACCCAATTCCAGCACTTAATTTCAGTTTTCCAGAAGGCAAAATTTTGCCTTCTTTACGAACAAATCAGTTATCAGCGATCGGGAAAACTTCGAAATCGCTTCCAAAACAAATCTCGGTGGATTGATGCAATCATCAATCGCTTTTGCCAATTCTAATATCAGTAACTCCAATTACTTCCTGCGAGATGTGACGAATACCCAGATTTCTTTAGCCGCCATCTTCCGGTAACAACTTTTCAATTTAAGCAACAACCGTTCCGAATCATCATCCACCTCTGGCTCCTAAACCTCACCATCAGCATAATTTCCCATCAAAGCCACTGACATTATGGTGGTTCTCTCCGTTTGTTCAAAAGCTATCGACGTGGTCTACGAAATGGATGACTTGCAAGCACTGAATGTCGTTTAGATCCTGCAGCTTCGCCTTTAGATCCTTCAATTTCTATATGAGGTTGTGCTCCAGGGAGGAGGTGTGATTCTAAAGAAGACAGGATTGTGTCTTCCGAAAAATTGTGAAATAGGGCTATAACTCGGAAATTTTGACCCACGAAGTAATTTTTTAAATGAACTAATCTTGTCTGTCAGATTTCGATCCGACAGTCAAGATTAGTTTTCGGAACATAAAAGGGGATGTTCGACACTGAACCATCCGGGAGGTGAAAAGTTTGATGAGATCATTACATGAGACTTGTGAAGTTAGGAAAGTAGTATCTTAACCAAGTGATATCACTCTGGTTGCTCTATCAAATAGGGAATTTTTTATATCAATATTTCATTAGTTCTGTTTCATTTGTGTTGTAAATACACCATTTGATAACATTATGTTTGAAATAGTACTTCACTTCGAACCCTCGTGAACCTCTCTGAAAGATTCGGAAACCCTATTGCCGCCGCTACATTCTCACCGATCTTTCCATGGAAATCGATGATACTGGAGGGGGGAACCCCAAATCTAGGTCCCCAATTCAAGATCCGTCAGGCTCTATAAGTCAGGAAGGGGTTGGTGAGTCCCCTCCCATCAAGAAGCCGGAGCAGATGAATGAAAAGGCTGTGCCTATCCCGTCGCCGGTCATGAGCTTCAAGGACAAGTTTCTGCAAGGTCTAGAGGAAGCGCACCCTCAGGATCGGTTTCGTGGGCTCCATGCCAACCAAATTAAACTCTCAGAAACCGATATCCAACATGGTCAGAAAGATGGGGTTCCCACAGTCGCATTCTCCGATGAGGTACACGAACAAATTACAGCGAATTTGTGCCACTGCCTTATTCTGAAGCCCCTGGGTCGATCTTTCAACTATCACACACTGTACCAGAAACTTATGGACCTCTGGAAACCCCGGGGTAATATCCACATCATGGACTTAGCGGATGGATTCACCCTTTTGAAGCTGGATGGAGCAGACGATTTCACCAAAATCCTGACAGGAGGCCCATACCAACTCATGGGACACTACTTGCATATTCACCCTTAGGAGAGGAACTTCAATACAAAAGAAAGGGAGTTATCTTCGGTTGCAATATGGCTTCGCATTCCAGGTCTTCCACCGAATTTCTTCCAGGAAGACCTCTTCGTGCAATCGTCAAACCAATTGCCAGCTTCCTCAAGGCAGACGACCACACGATCTAGGCAGAGAGAGGCCAATATGCCTCAATTGCAGTCAAGATCAACCTCACAATCCTCTAATACCAAATATCATAATCGACGGTACCCCTTATCCAATTCAATACGAGGATTTATACAATATCTATTATAATTGTGGTAGGTATGGGCATGCCAAGGACTCCTGCCCCCACCCGGTGAGGAAATTGGCAGGTGCATCACCGGAGACATCTAAGAAAGACTTGCCATCAGACAAAACCAAGGGGAGCCTTACAAATAATGCTGTGAATAAGCCCTCTGGAATGGCTACTCTGGCGAATGACATTGTTAAGCAACCCACAGAAATGCAGAGAGTGCACCCTATCAAGGAGGTGAACGAGAATGCTAGCCATAAGCCCTCTCTGGCAGAGCACAGACCTTGGATGTTGGCTGAAAAGAAAGGGAAACACCCACAGTCACTGTCCCACACCAATCGGAAGAGCATAAGAGTGCCCAAACCGTTTTTTGGAAGCTCATCCCGCTTTTCAGTGCTTAAGGACCATGGGGAAGAGAGCCAGGCTCAAGGATTCACAAATTAGGATCCCTTCCCTAAATTTACTTACCAGGCTTCCTCTAGCTTTGACAAATCTAATCCTATATTTGCCGGTACAAGTAAATCGAACAAAAGGAAAACCTCCAATAAAGCACCCAGCAACAAAAGACGGGTACAGTCGACGGATAAAGCCCAAACTAAAGAAACTACATTCTCTTCATCCAGTTTTCAACTGTCCACCATGCAAGGTAATGTAGAAGCCCCTCAAGGAGATTCTGTCAAGACAAGTGTGGACTCCCAACCGGACGGTACAGCTATTAGAACACCAAAAAAATCCAACCAGAGCAAGTAGTCGTGATCCCTGTCGCATCCCAAGATAAACCAAGAGACAACGCCCCCCCAGCATTCACCAATGGAAATTCCAGAAAACAAGACCTTGGAGATGCAACAAAATCGCTCGGTTGTCAACCTCCCCCGCCCACTGTCAAGTCAGCCCAACACAGGACAAATGGACCTTGACCCGGATCCCCATAATCAATCCGGATTCTACATGGGGAGATAAGGGCGCTTGAAATTTCGGCCTGTACCAAATACTGACCTAGAGATGGATCTCACCTTTGAGAACCAGAACAAACAGATGAGTGATTGGGAGTCCTCCATCCTTCACCCGCCAGACAAAGATCAACTCAGATAGTCAGGGAGTCACTAAACTCCATTCTCTATTTAATGGCTTTAAACATTCTTTATTGGAACTGTCAGGGTATTTCTAACCCCCGAACATTAGCTGCCCTTCAACTTTTCATCTCCAGGTACAAAGTGGATATTGCCATGATCCTAGAACCAAAAATTAGCAGAGTTGAAGCAGAAAGGATTATACGGCTGAGTAACTTCCCCTTCTCCCATAGGGTTGAAGCGGTGTGATTCTCAGGTGGAATATGGATTTTATGGCATCAAGGAATCTCAGTCACGATCATTGAGAACAACTGGCAATATATTCACACCTGCATAACGACACAAGGCTCAAATTCATTCTTCTGTACCACAATATATGGGAGTCCCCAGGCCCAGATCAGACGCTCACTGTGGGCATCTCTCCATAAATTAGCAGACAACATCTCCTCCCCTTGGATGCTACTTGGAGTCTTCAATTCCATCACATGTGCAGGAGAGAAAATGGGTGGCAGACCTTCAAATGAATGTTCATTCTTCCGTGAGTTTATCAGTGAACATGATCTAGTTGATGCAGGCTTTACAGGTGCAAAATTCACATGGAAACGAGGTCTATGTATGGAGTGGCTAGACCGTGTTATGTACAATGAATTCTTGGAAGCGATAGCCTTAAGGATTTCTGTGCAGCACACTGCCCAGATCTCTTCTGAACACTGCACCCTCATAGCATCTCTACTTATAGGAGGAATACAGCAAATTCCACAGAAATAATTTTTCTATCTGAGATGCTGGGAACTTCACCCAAAGTGGGAGGAATGGTTATTGGCAATCTGGCCCGCTCAGGGATCTTTTCAGGAAGCAATGAGGCATCTTTGCAACAATATCGATGATTGGAAATCTGTCTTCGGAGACCTAAATAAGCAGAAGAGAAGGCTGTTGGCACGCCTTGAAGGGATACAGAAATAAGAGGTTCATCTCAGGCACCCAGTAATACACAATTTGGAAGTTAAGCTTCGCCTTCAACTGGAACAAATATTATCTCAAGAGTACCTATTGAAAGAGCAAGACAAGAGAGCATTCTGGACTATACATGGGGATCGCAACACAAGTGCATTTCACAAGCTGCACAAAATCCGGAAAAAACATGGAAACACCACTCAACTACAACTACAAGACGAGAGTTGGTCGTCAAACAAAGCCCGGATCTCTGAGGATATCACTTCCCATTTCACTTGTTTGTATCAAGATACTTCCAATAAACCAGACAGCCTCCTCCCTGCCCCAAATGATTTTCCAAGTCTGTCGAGCTCAGCCAGAGTCCTATTATGGAAAGAACTAAGCAATGAAGAAATTCATAAAGCAGTGTTTGATATGGGGCCAAACAAAGCTACAGGGCCAGATGGAGTACCCCTGGGTTTTTATCAAAGTAACTGGGAAACGGTGTCAGGAGTTTTATGTCAGATGATCCATGAGGCATTCAGGTCTGGGAAACTTGACCCTGGACTAAACAAAGGGATCATAATCCTTACGTCGAAGATCAAGCCTCCACTGCGGGCTGAGCACTTCAGACCAATTACGCTTCTGAATGTTTGTATCAAAGTGGTCTCCAAAATCATAGCCAATCGCTTAAGGATAGTGATGCCGAAGCTTATCAGTCCTACCCAGACGAGCTTCTTGCACGGGCGAAGTATCATTGACAATATTGCGGTGGTCCATAAAGCAATCCATGAAATACAAAAGAGGAAAACAACCAGGAACTGGATGGCTGTCAAGATAGATTTATCAAAAGCATTCGACATGATTCTCTGGCCATTCATTGCTGAAACACTAAAAGTTGCAAGTTTGCCTTCTTCCTTGATTACCCTGATTATGGACTCATTAGTAAGCAATTCTTTGCAGGTCCTCTGGAATGGGGAACTAGGGCACGATTTCACTCCACGAAGAGTTGTCCGACAGGGTGATCCAGTCTCGCCCTATATATTCACACTATGTATGGATAGATTATCACATTTCATCAACCATTCAATAGCTGCACGTAGATAGAATCCAATAACTTTCGATAATCATGGTTTCATTCTCTCACATATGATGTTTGCAGATGACCTCGTCCTCTTTACAGAAGCTACTCTGGAACAAGCAATTGAGATACAAAATATTCTCCGAGTATTCTCCCTCCATTCTTGACAAAAGATCAACAAGGACAAATCTACCTTGCTCCTGACACCAAACATGAGCTTGTCTACGGTCAATCTGATCAGTGACTATCTAGATATCAAAGTAGTTGAGTCCTTTGAGCGTTATTTAGGTGCTACAATCTATACAGAAAGGCAAAAGAGGACAATCTATTCAAGTGTGCTATCTAAATCCAGAGAGCTGCTAACTCATGGAATGCAAGACGGATATCAATGGCTGGCCGGATTACGCTAAGCCAAATAGTACTGGGAAGTTTACACTCATATGTGATGCAATCAGATTCGCTGCTCAAATCAACCTGCGAGGACCTTGAACGCATTCAAAGGACCTTCTTATGGGGAGGCAATCAGGGTGAACGAACCTCAAATATGGTAGCATGGGACCATATTTGCCAGCCTAAATCACGTGGCGGTCTGGGTCTGAGGAAACTGAGAAATCAAAACATTGCCCTACTTCATAAATTAGCCTGGGATCTCCTTCACCCCTAGGACAAATTATGGACCCAACTTTTCTATTCGAAGTACAATCTGCATGAGGTAAATCTTATCAATGGCTTCCCTCAAGCAAAGGGCTCCCCTCTTTGTATGCAGCTACAGAAGATATGGGATAGTTTCAGTAAGGGACTTGCATGGCAAATTGGTAACGGCATCACTTGCCGATTCTGGGTAGATATTTGGATTCCATCAGGCATAAGACTCATCGAAAAGGTAGTGTGCCACTTGAGTATCCAGATATCACTGCATTAACTTCTTCATTCGTGAGTTCTACAGGTTCATGGGATGTAGCTCGCTTAACAGGCATGCTTCCGGACCCTGTCATTGATGAGATCCGGGCGATCCCACCTCCAGATCCCTCAGCCGAGCAGGATAAGATAATTTGGAGGCTCATGGCAACAGGCCGTTTCACGGTAGCATCATCCTATGAATTACTTTCATCTAGCAGTTGGGATCCCCCACAGCAGATGTGGTAACTGATCTGGAAACTTAAAGTTCTAGAGAGAATAAAGGTATTCTTGTGGAAGCTGGTGAAAGGAGCCCTGTGGACAAACCATGAACGACACCGCAGAAACATTGCAGAATCGCCAGATTGCCACCTATGCGGACAGGATGAAACAATCATGCATATCATAAGAGATTGTCACCAAAGCAAATTCCTATGAAATAGAGTTACACCGGCCTTGCCCGAGAAGTTCTGGCTTGTGAATGATCCTAAGGTAGGATTATGGATAATATATGCTTCGCATCTCTCACAGGAGATTGCTACATGGCCCATTTGGTTTGCTAAAGCATGATGGCTGATTTGGTCAACACGAAATGCTGAAGTTTTTAGAGATGAAAAAACATCCGTATCCACTTTAGTAGCGAAAGTCACGACAATCTCAACTGAAATTGTGCTGGTGTTTCATCCAGCTCGAAGGAATCAGGTGAGGCAGAACTCAGCAGGAAGAAATTTGGAGAATCTGCTGAATAATAATATCCCTCTCCTAAAGGTAGATGGCGCGGTTGCACTTTCTTTTGGTAAAGCAGGAATTGGAGGGATCCTCGTTGGAGCATCCAGGGCGATTGTTCTATCATTTGCCCAGAAAGTTGGAATATGTAATGCAATATATGCTGAACTGTCGGCCATCATCTAGGGTACACAGCTAGCACTTCAACAGGGTCTCAATGAGCTCATTGTCTTCACAGACTGCACGTTAGCACTCGACCTCATCAACTAGGGCAGAGAAGGGAGGTCTGATGCACCCTTCATTCTGCAGACAATCAATATATGTCGTCAGTTCATATCCATCAGTTTCAAACACATTGACAGAGCTTCGAATCAAAAAGCGGACCGGCTGGCTAAAGAAGGAATTAATCTCCCGGACTGGTCGCTACATATCATGCCACTCAGTTATGGAGAAGGGGAGTCCACAAGTAATGATCGCAGAAGGCTGTTTGAACCCCCCTTGATGTAGCACCATAGTTTCTGTTTTTTCAGTTATCCTTGTTTTTGGTTTGTTCTGATCTGTATGATCTCCCTTTTATGCAAAAAAAAAATACACCATTTGATTTGGTTATGAAATAGTTTATTTAATTTATAATTTTTATAATAAATATGTTGAGTAACGATCATATACTCAATCCTATATACCCAATTACATACCTAATGTTGGTCCTTAAATCTTTCGGATCTGCAAGAACTAACACAAATTAGCAACTCGTAAAACCAGTTACCAAAAACAGTATAACAAAACTAATCAAAAATCATCAAGGAGATGAAGATAGTCTTGTTTTTCAGAATGTAGCCCGGGATGCCAGGGCTTGATGGATTCACACGATAGATCTGCCAATAACAACAACTATTTGGCTCGCAACACCTCAAACCAGCGATGACAAAGGTGAGATTAAGAGAAAGAATCAGAGAGACAGTATCTCGGAACTTCACAACCACGAATGATACACCAAGAATGGTGAATGAGGCAGTAGTTTTTGGCCGAGAGGAAAAATCAAAGAGTCAAGCGACCGAGAGAGAAAAGGAAGTGAAACCCTAGAGCCAACAACCGAGAGATACAAAGTGCGGAGCAAGTCTTACACTATTGAATACATATACTACACTCTAGAACATTCCATCAATATCCCTAATCACACGGGCCAGAAATCAATGCTGGGCCTAGTTGCTGTTTTGAACAAAACCACATATACACAATTTCGGCCCAAAAGTCATAAATAAGACTTTGGTCAACAATTATGATATGTGTAGATACATTTGGGCTCTATGGCCCAAATACCATCATCCAACACTTTTACGGCATACTCGGGTTTTGTTTTGATATAGGGCCTTAAACCAGCTGGACCGAAACAATTAATTAGTTTGGCCCAATACTGGACATGGCCCAAAAATATCCCACAATAGCGACAAATACACACACCATGTGTATTGCCGTGCTTATTTTATGCTATTCAGCCTATGCTTTCGGTTCTGTTGCAGTACAAATAGCATGGCTCAGAAAAAAATAGTCATAGTAGACAAAAAAATAAGTTGTAGCAAGAGATAACTAAGAAAACTATAGAAGAACCGAAGAAAAAATAATGAAAAACTCTAAACCCTAAATCCTAAACCCTAAATTCTAAACCCTAAACCCTAAAGGAGCTCCCCTCCCCTCCTATAAATATGATGTCTCCATGTATTTTTTAAAGTGCATTTAATATTTGAGTTTTGGGTTTTTATTAAAAACCGAAACTTATATGAGTTTTGGATTCCAAAATTTGAAGTTCAATAGTTTAAATTTAATGGGTTTCGGATTTTGATTCAAAAATTTGAAGCTCAATAGTTTAAAATTTTGTGGGCGAACTTGTGACTTAGTCCGTATACAGGCTAAACGGGCGGATACGGGCTAAACGGGCTAAGTCCGTGTCCGCCTGTAAAAAAACGGTCCAGAGCGGATCGGACAAAAAATAAAACGGGCGGGCTTAGGCCCGCCCGTTTTACAAAACAGTTCGGTCCGGGCTGTAGCCTCTCGGACCGTTTATAAAAACAGGCGGGAAGCCCATCCGCCCGTATGCCGAACACTAATTCCTATCATCCAAACTACGTTTTACATTTGTCATTATTGTGAACTTTAATTACTAATGTATTTATATTTTAACTTTTTTCCAGATTTTAAGGGGGGACACCTGCCCCGCGAACATTAATAGGTCGGCCCATGCCCGAATTTACCTGTTTTTGCTTAATGTGATTGGACAAGGGGGTGTTTGCAAGTTCTTGTGCTTATGCAGAAGTAACTTTTCAGAAGGTATTCTGGAAAAAGTAACTTTAGTTAAAAAAGTGAAAAATGTTTGCAAAATGTTTTAAATTTAATATTTTAAATATTTATGTAGATCAATATCGATTATAATAGAACGAATCTAACGAATTAAGTACAACGAATATACCTTTAACGTTGCGGAAGCTTGGTGGAGAACCGTAATCACCCGGACGGTCGAAATCACCATTGAAAGAGGCTATGAAAAGTCTCTTTGATATTCACGAATTAAATCTCTTCCCCGGAGGATGATTAGGACGCAAACAAAGAAATCTTATGTTTCTGCTTCTCAATACATGAGTAGAAATATGAGTATGTAATCCCTTAGGCCATGGTACCTTTATATAGAGGATTAGGTGAGCTTAGTGGGTAGTGGGCTTAGGTTAATATTAATTAAACAAATTGCTTAATACATAAAGTCCAACAAACTCCCACTCGGCCACTGAGACCGTAATATCCCATCTATTAGCACACTTATTCCTTTGGCAAAATAGCCTAGGTTACGTCGTGCAATTAACATTTATTGATTTCTCATGCTTCATACGAGAAGTGATTCGTGCAACCTTATTGTAATGAGTAGTGTCATATTAAGTTATCATCTTTACTAACATGACACTTTCCAAGAACAGTGAGGGTACCCCAAATCCTCGTTTGTATCACGTATAGCTACATTTCCCTTAAGCTATAATATTGATTATACACGTAGTATAATCGCCGGCTAAATATTGGTGACGCTAGCAGGATTGTTCCTTAATGGCTCATGACCATTCATTTCGACTTGACTACTTTTCTAGCATGATCTGCTGGACCGTACTTTTTGGCCCTTTGACCGTGGTGGATCCTGGGGGTATTATTAGGGAGTGCGTTTCACATAGGGTGCGGATCCTGAAGATATTTGGGGGTCTAACTAGGTGATGCGGAGGGATGCATGTCCAAGGAAAAATAAATCTATGGGGTGCAGGTGCACCCCTCCCGCACCCCGACGGTCCGCCACTGCCCTTAGATGTCATACTAAACTAGCATCATCGAATCTTGACTTCAAGTCATAGCTTTAAGTCAAAGGGTAGAGTCATTTTGAGCATTAGAGTGCTCAGGTAATCACACAATGGTAAACAGGGGAAACTTTTACCATTCTTACGGCGGTCGTTCTGCGGCGCATATTGTATGAAACATATGCCATGGCAATACTCCCACTTAGGTGGGCCTGTCACAATTCATGCCATGCGAATCGTAAGTTCCAGAAAAACACACCCAGTGTTTATCTCTCACATTCGGCTTAAAAGCTTTATACATATGAAGAACCAGGGACTTCATATTTGATCCTTAGTTGGATCT
>JAOYMZ010065652.1:0-12613 GCA_025802335.1 Pinguicula primuliflora
TTATTTTCAATGTTGACTTTTACTATTCTAATATTTAATATTTTATTTGTATGATTAATATTATTTTAGCATTTAATATCTCATTTTAAATCTAATAAATTGATAATATAAATTCAAGATTTAGTCAATAATTATTTGGTGTAGCTACGCAGTGCATGTAACATAGTAACCCTAAAAGAGAAAAACGAAAAATGAAAAAAAATATATAATGTGGACATCGCTGTCCAATCAGATGGATTTCGCGTCCGCATAAAGCGGTGTCCGCTCCCGCATAAATTTGGACGTGGACAGCACTAATTATCCAATCAACATGTGTGAACACCGCAAAAATAATGTCGGACGGACAAAAAATCCGTCCACCCGACACCCCTACAAATGATGAACTTAATTGATTGAATCGTATTCTGAGATGAATATTTCCTTGATTGGAGCAGAAAATTTGAAGAATGCACTCTACACGTTTGACATCGGGCAGAATGATCTTTCCGGCTCATTCCACTTCCTTCCATATGAAGAAGCGATTCAGAGGATCCCATCTTTCATATCTGAAATCAGAGACGCAATTCTGGTGAGCCCTTTTACCAGATCTCAAACAAATTGGATTCGATAACACCTTTCACTCTAAGTAATCCGGCTTCCATCTCAGGCGATTTATGAGCTTGGTGGTAAGAATTTATGGATCCATAACACGGGTCCATTGGGATGCTTGCCTCGCGAGCTCGCCCTAAGACATCAAAATTCTCCAGATCTCCATGATTTTGATGAATTTGGATGCCTCAATTCCCTCAATGAAGGTGCCAAGGCATTCAATATCCAACTCCATTCTCTCTGTCAACAATTAAGCAATCAAATGGACAACTCCACCATCGTCTACGTCGATATGTATTCCATCAAATACGACCTTATCGCCAACGCATCATCTTACGGTGAGTGTTCATTTCACAGAGCTTCACTCGACATAACGCAGGATACTTGTAAAATTGATGAAACTGCTTTTGGTATTGCAGGTTTCAAACATCCATTAATGGCGTGCTGCGGTCATGGCGGTGCACCATACAACTACGACTACGAGGAGAAGATCACGTGCCTTGGCGGTGGATGTTCCGTGTGTGAACAGGGGACGACGCCGTACATCAGCTGGGACGGAACTCATTATACGGAGGCGGCCAACGCCATTGTTGCCGGTAAAGTAGTTTCCGGTCGTTATTCATCGCCGCCGTTGGACTTCAATTTCTTCTGTAGTGATGAGACCATGAGCTCCAAATTAGATTGAAACTCATTTTCGTTTCTGCCCAAAATTTAGAAGCACATCCCAACAAGTAATGAAGATTATAATACCCATCGGATACGGGTAAAATTCATGCCCAAACTTTTTCGGGTATGAGTAAGCATATTGTTTTCGGATATATGGTGTACTCAAACTCCATACTTTTCTTTACAAAAATTAACTACATTTTTTTTATAATGTAGGGAACTTCAAGGAAGTAAATAAATTCAACGTCATACAGAAATAGTCTGCAAACTACTGTATTGAGCACGTGAGTGGGGGACATGCGGTGCTTTTGCACCGCATGACTATGCAGTGCAAAGAAACTGCAGTTTCTTTGCTATTTCAATTTTTTTTTTCTGTAGAAAAAGAAAACGACGATGAATTTGGAGCACCGCATAGTTATGTGGTGCTTAAGCACAGCATCACCCCCTGGCTCATTGAGCACACTTGGCAAGTCACTTTTGACAGACTTATGTCGTGGGGAGTTTTAAACTTGGGATGAGTGAAATTATAATTTTCAAAACCGGTTGGTCATCAGCTCTCGGACAAATTAACTAACTACAGCTTGATCTCGTTTGTCTTCTCCAAATTGGATGATTCATGCACGAATAAATAACAATATTGAGTCAAATTCCTCGCATGCAGGGACCAATGGATAGCTTGGACTCCCATTACAACGCATACTAAAATTACATCAGCTAAAAGTGGGAGACGTAACAACTTTGCAACACAAGTAAGAGATACAGAGCCACTCATGCTCTCACATCATGAGGAGAATGTGCAAGATCCTTCTCGAGGCATCTTGGGGAGTTAGTAAGAAATCTCTCATGATAAAAGTTCTTGCGTTGGACTACAGAAAATTTTGGAGGCAGATCTGTAATGAAATACCAGATAATGAGGAGGAAATGAAAATCGATAAACTTTAAACAAATAATAATCAGGTATTACCCGAATCCAATATTGGAACTTGATACCCATTGGGTTCAGGTACTGCATGCAAGACATCGGGTTCGAGTCACATTTCTTATTAGATGATTTTTCTAGTTTTGGGTCTGAGTATTGCCAATATTCGAATACGAACCCGATTACGCACCACTAAGGGGAAGGCCGACTACACCACACCCAAAAACTTATATCAATAAGGGGGAGTTTATGATCATTGACACTTTTATTTCGGACAGCATAATTTTAAGACGGATTATAATATTTGTAAACTCTTTTTTAACACCAAAATTTGGCACACTTTAAATTACATCTGCTTCCCGTCATCAGTATCGAAATCATCACCATTGACGAAAAATTTATATCATAAGGATCAAAAGCCCTATATACCATTTGAATTTTGGCAACTTCATCATCGGTAATTTCGTCGCATTTTTTCCAGTAGGGTTAAGTATTCCATAATTATGGTTTAGAAATTACCGACGACGAAGTCGCCGGAGTCCTGTCGGAATATGAATTTTTGATCTTTATTGCATCAATTTTCTATCTGTGGTAATAATTTTTGTAGCATTGAGATGTGATCAGAATTTAAAGTGTGTCAAAATTTAGTGTAAAAAAATATTGTACAAATATCATTGTATAATCAGAATAATTAATTATCAACAGAACTCCCAGGAACAGAATTAAGACACACGCGCCTGCTACGCGCCTTGTATGTGCGAAAACACACACTGAAAAAAGCGAACTAGCGAAAACCTAATCTCATCTTCCCTCCCCTCAGCCACCGATGGATTCAGCGAATTCTAAGGCACAACGATGGACCCCCAACCGATGGCGGCACCGAAAATGGCGGACGCCGTACCCACTGGCCCCAGCAACAGCAAGGCACAAGTATTTGATAAATCGTTCGCTAACGTACTCCAAGGGAATCAAATGAAGCCTACTCTGAATCGCCCCAAATTATCTGCAACTGTATCGAAATGGAAAGGTGAACCTGGGATCACATTTTCTGAGGAATCAATTGAGTACTTATCAGCCCCATTTCAGAATGCCCTAATTGGCAAGTTTGACTATGGCTGCCCTTCAATTAACACGATCTGTAAGGCCATTACTGCAATCAGATTGAACTCTGTGTAGGACTGATAGATCAACGCCATTTACTCCTCCGATTTCAAAATAAGGAAGACAGAAGATGCATATGGCTAAGGGAATCGTGGACTATCCAAGGCTACACGATGAGAATATTCAAGTGGACGGTGGATTTTCGAAATGATGCTGAGTCACATATCACTCCGGTATGGATATCCTTTCCAAATCTCCCCATCTACTTGTTTGATAAAGAAAGTATAGGCATGGTAGCAGCAATGGTAGGTGTTCCGGTTATGCTAGATGTCATGCTGAAGAGACCCGGTGAAGCTAGGATATGTGTTGAGCTCAATCTTTTGGAAGAACCTCTGAGGAGGTTATGGTTAAAACGGAATGGTCAACGAATAGAACAGAAGGTGAAGTACGAGTATATCCCACCCTATTGTCTGAAATGTATGAGAAAGGGTCACTCAGAACAGGAATGCAGATTTGGCCAACCAAAAAATCCTGAGCACAAGAATGGGTAAGAAAGTAAAAGAATGGAAAATCACGACTTAGAAGGTCTTGCTAAATTATCAGAAGGCTCAAAAAGGGATAACACTCAGAAGCCGAACCAAGCATATCAGGCAAGCCAGAACCAGGCAAACCAAACAAATCCAAGGTCAATTGGTAAAAGAGCAGCAAAGGAGACACTCAAATTCCCAATGAAGAATAAAGGGAAGGCAAGGAAAGTATACAGACCCGTCCAAAAACAAGCCACTCAGGATTTAACATCATCAAGCACTCTTGCGATGGGGACAGAGGTAAGACAAGAGCTAGAGAAAGAGAACAGACAGCTGAACCAAATAATGGAAAAGAGGGAGTCAGCAGGTATGATTCCCTCATCAGGTAAGTCTTCTAACCCCAATAGAAAAAATAATAATATGCCTTCTGCTTGCTCCATTCTAGGAAAAGGAAATGTGATCTCTGAAAAGGAAAATATGATAACTATAGAAGATGACATAGTAACATCAACAAAGACTGCCCACTCATTAGAGGAGAGAATTATAGACAACAACCTAAAGAATAGGGAATCCAGAATAATAAATGATACTAATGAGGTAGAAGCTGCTATGGAATTAAGGCAGGATAATGAAAAAAAAGTTCAAATCAGGAAATAGGGCAAGGAACTAGATGCAACGTGTCTAAAGCTCATAATCAACTTAATGCTAATGCTCCAATCTATCTCCCCGCTCAAGCACGGATACAGACAACCTCAAATGCACCAAAAAGCTCTGGAATAATGCTAACAGAACAAGCAATTAACCAAGCTATCCAGAAGCTATACCAGCAACACCCAGGAACAGTATCAGACATAGTAAATGATATTCTATCACGGCAAGGAAATAATACAAACCAAAAAGTATCTCCTACTGAGATCCGGGGCCAATGTGAAACAAATAAAAACTCAGTAAGTCCCCCAAACACTAATTCAAGCAAAGGCTTAGCTACTGCTGACAATTCTAATCAATTCCCAAAGAAATCAGTATCTAAAACGGGTTCTAAATCCAAACGGCGAGGGTTAAGTAAGCGAACCTGCAAAAATCTGGCATTACAAGAAGCAATGGAAAATATAGACACGAATGAACCAGCAGAACCACAAGAGCCTCCAGATCAAAAGGATAAAAACACAAAAATAGAAGAACTAGAGAGTGAGCTAAACTATTTTAAGCCACCACCAAATGATGAAATGATCCCTATTAAATCTTTAATTGTGGACTTAAGGATAGGATCCCCCTCATCAGCCACAATCTTAAACACAATGTCAGAACATGAAGAGAGTAAGACACCCACAAAAAGTAATAAACTTTGGCAAAGCGTAGCAAAACAAAGGGGCTCAGAAGAGGAATTCACAATATGTAAATCTAGGAGATACAAAATATCCCAGAAAAAGAAAGAGATCAAACTCAGAGAAGACTATCTGATTGACAATCAAACGCAAAATTTGAACAGAAAAAACTCTAGATATCCAAAAAGGAACATATAAAAGCAATGTCAAAAGGACTAATTTGAAATGTAAGAGGAATAGGAAATGTACCATCTCAGAGGCGTCTACCCAGACTAGTAAAGTTGCATAATTTAGATTTCATGGCACTTCTGGAGCCAAAAGTGAATAGAGAAAAAATTAACTTCCTTATGAAGAAACTAAGTTTTGTCAATGGTGTAGCTAACTGCACAGGAACTATATTGATTCTATGGAAGCATAACATACATCGCTCTATATTTGTTTATTCACCTCAAATTTTAGTTTTGAAAGCCAGTTATAGGACTGGAACAGGTCCTTGCTACATTGGAGGTGTATATGCCAGTTGTAAAAGAAGAGAAAGGCAGGAATTATGGAACATATTGCGGCAGGTTTGCAATGTAATCTCAGAACCACTGTTAATGGGAGGTGACTTCAATGTGGTATGCTTATCAGAGGAAAAAAGGGTGGCAGACCTATCAATCTACAATCAGCCACGGATTTTATTGAGGTAATACAAGACTGTTGTCTCACTGACGCAAGTTTCTACGATAACAGATTCACCTGTAGTAACAAAAGAAGGAGGGGAGTAAGGGTTCTAAAGAGATTAGATAGGGTGTTGCTATCTGAGAGCTAGCTTATACAGGGGCCAAAGATAAATGTTACCCACCTAAATAGATTATGCTCGAATCTTGCTCCATTGTTGATAGAAATGAAGGCCAAGACTCCTCGTGTTCAAGGGAGATTTCAGTTCCATAAATTCTGGTTATCTTACCCATATTTTAGTAGAATTGTATTGGAGAGCTGGTCTAAACCAGTGCAAGAAGTGAATCCCATTCGCAGATTCTATAGCAAGCTGAAGGTGTTACGCAAAGACCTCAACATATGGAATAAAACTGTGTACAAGAATGTGTTCGAAAATATAAGGAAATCAGAGGAACAAATAACTGAATTGGAAGCATCAAGTGACCAAACTGGAAGGGATGAGGACTATCAGCAATTAGTGTTGGCTCAAGATCAGCTAAAAGAACATCTCCTAGCAGAAGAAATATATTGGAAGGAGAGGTCTAGAGTCAAATGGCTGAAGGAGGAGGATAGGAACACTGCCTACTTCCACAAGCAGGTCCAAATTAGACAAAGTAGATCTTCAAATATATCGATCCCAGCTGGAAATGGAACATGTGTGCCTTCTGAGGAAATACCAAAATTATCAGTGGAACACTTCATACAACAACTCACAGCAGAAAAGACAATTGACGCCCCAAGTCTATTAGAAAATATTCCTCAAGCTGTGACTGAACAAATGAATAATGAGCTTACTGAATAGCCTGACATCAAAGAAGTGAAAAAGGCAGCATACTCATTGAATGATGAAAGTGCATCGGGACCGGATGGATTCCCAAGTGCCTTCTACCAGAGCTGTTGGTCAATTATAGAAGAGGATCTCATGCGAGCTGTTACACATTATTTCGCAGGAAATGAGCTCCCAAAGGAAGTTACTGCAACATTCCTGTATCTAGTACCCAAAGTAGACAACCCAAGCAGCATTTCAGACCTCAGGCCAATAAGCCTATGCAATTATTTAGGGAAGATCATCACCAAGATATATAAACAAGGCTGACAGCTGTTCTACTGCATATCATCTCGTGGAATCAAAGTGGTTTTATAAAGGGAATATCAATTACCGATAACACTTTGCTTGCACAAGAACTACTACATTCATTAGATAGAAGAAAAGACGGATTAAACATAGCTATTAAGTTATATATGGCCAAAGCGTTTGATCCCATATCCTGGCTATATCTAATTAAAGTTATTAGGAAGTTTGTTTTTTCAGAAATCTTTATAGATATGATTTGGCTCATTATTTCTAACAGTTGGTTTTCAGTGCTTTGGAATGGGCAGATACACAGATTCTTTCACCCAACAAGGGACCTTCGAAAAGGAGATCCCTTATCCATGGCCCTATTTATAATAGCACCAGACGTGTTAAGCAGGGGCCTCAATGTAATGGTTAGAGACAAGCCATGGTGTGCATACACAACTCCAAAAGGGTGCAAAAGCATCTCGCACCTAGCCTTAGTAGATGATCTACTTTTATTCACCAAGGGGTCTCAACGAGCTCTACAGGAAGTTCTAAATCTTCTGAGGGAATATGAGAAGATGTCAGGGCAAAAGATCAACATACACAAGAGCAATTTCTTCATTTCTAAAACAGCACGGCAAGAGCTAATAGAAGATATCACGAGCTGGACAGGTCTTATGCATAGTTCCTTCCCTCACACTTATCTCGGAGTCCCTCTATACAAAGGATGGAAGTTAGCAAGCCTATTCTATCCCCTCATATTGAAGATCCAAAATAGGCTGTAGGCCTCATCAAGCAAATACCTATCATGGGATGGCTGAATTATTCAGATTTGGCATGTACTCGTGAGTCTTCCAGTATATCAGATTATGGCAATGGATCCAAACAAATCTATTATTCAGAAGATCGAAGGCCTATTTGCTAAATTCCTTTGGGGAGCAAAAGAAGGTCGTCAAAGAAAGCACTGGGTTTCCTGGAAACGGATCTATCTTCCAACAGAGGAAGAAGGATTGGGAATCAGGCATTTGTAAGATATAAGCACAGCAACAAAAATGAAATCGTGGTGGCAGTTCTGACAAAGTAAATCACTCTAGTCACATTATATGGCGCAGAAGTATTGTAAAGGGAGGGAGCATTGCACAACACCTGATGGCGCCCACTGTTCTCACATTTGGAGGCGCATGATGAGCATGAAAGAAATCATGGTCGAGAACACTTTATGGTTTGTAGGCAATGGTACTGAGGTAAGCGTGCAATGGGACGCATGGCTCCAAATAGAACCCCTAGGGCCAGATTTTAATACTGAACAGAGGGCTGTGGCAGAGTTACTAGAAAATCAGTAGTGGAGTCTTGATGAATCTGATCTACCTTCTGAAGTCAAGTTCAAAATTAGTGAGACTCCAATATATGAAGGAAAAGATCAATAGATATGGATCCCATCTGTAGATGGCAGGTTTAGTTTCAGTTCAGCCTGGAGTGTGGTTCGACATAAAGCGCCAGCACGCAGCAGATACAAGCATATCTGGAGTAAGCACATCCCTATCAAGATGAGTTTCTTAGTCTGGCGCATCCTCCTCAATGCACTGCCAGTTGAGTGAAACCTCAGACGAATGGGGGTCAGTTTACCTTCCAAATGCTGCTGTTGTGCAAGAATTCCAAAGGAAGAAACAGTAGAGCATCTCTTCTCTTACAATGAGCTAGCACTGAATCTATGGGACTTGTTTGAACGGAAATGTGGATTAACAGTGTCTATTGTTTCCATGGAAACGAGGTTATCCATGTGGCATGGCTATAGCAGGCAAGGGACAATAAAAACATTGAGATCAATTTTCCCCATCCTCATTTGTTGGAGCATTTGGACTGTGAGATGTAAAATTTTCTTCCAAGGGGTTGAAATCTCGATCGAATATGCGGAAAAACAAGTACTAGAGATGCTAAGGCACATAGCAGCGGCTGCAAAGTTGACAAACCCGAGCTCTCCAGCAGACCAAATATTATCAACAATGCTTGACCTCAACTTACCAACGAGACCAGGGGAGTGTATCTTGAATGTGGTTGCTTATAAGCAATAGACAGATGACAGGATAGGCTTGGGGGGATTCTGGTATAGCGCAATGGATATCAGATCGAAGGTTTCTCCAAAGCCATAACATCTAAACATCATGAAGCGCTGGAAGCAGTGCAACACAGGGTAAAATTCAGCATGCTTAAACAAAGGATGTGGATTCATATAGAAGTGGATCAAACTACTTTCAACGTTTTAGCAGGAGCAAAATGTCCTTGGAAACATTTCTGGATTTATACCAAAGTTCAGAGACTACTCCAGGAGAATCAGCATGTTTCTCTAATGAAATCTACACTTGGAGCACAGAAATTGGTCTATTCACTAGCAAAGTGGGGCTATGCCTTTGGGGACCATAACTTCTTTACTGAGAGTGAGATTTCCGAAGCTATGTCAGCTGTCAACATAGGTTGAAGGAGGATACTTCAATCATTCAGATTTTCAGCAGTTAAGAATAGGTACGGGCACATAGATAGCCACACACGGGAGGGAGGCACACACTCATCTTTGATGCAAATGAGGCAAGTCGGATGTCATGCTCTTTTTTCTCTTCTGGAATTCTCTCTTACCCCGGAGGTTTGCTGGAAAAGATTTTGAGGAGGCAGGACGATTTACCATCTTCACTTAGCAGGGTTCAGACGGGTAGGAGTTATCCTCTGTTAGTCTGAATGTATAGGGCCTAGGAACGTTCAGGGTAGTCTAATTTTTTCTTTTTCTAGGTCACTGTTTACATATAGGTGCAGGTACTGAAGCAGATACACCGATGAGGGCAGCAACGCAAACGTAGCAGCCTAACCGAATTTGAGGAGACACATTATTGTAGATACAAACCACAAGAGTCGAAGGGAAGAGTCTCGCAGAAGGTAAGGGCTCACAAAGACGATGGAAACAGATCAAAATGACTGTAATGAAGGGAAAGCTCCCAGATAGCAACTAGTCCAGGCGGCACAAGTCAATGCTGATAGTACGAGTAGGGATCTAGGGGGTTAAACTTTGTACTTAAACTTGTTTGTTAATGAAGTATATTTTTTGGGGCAAAAAAATACAAATAGCATTGTCCAATTAATATAGAGCAATGCTATTCTTACATACTTTATTGGCATCACTTGTTGACATTGTAGTGTGACAATAATTACAATAAAAACTATCTTTATTTCATTTATTTTAGTTGTTCTTGTGATTATTGTCACGTTATAATGTAAATAAATGATGTCGATAAAGTATGAATGGATAGTATTTTCCTTTAAGATATTGCAATAGTCTATTGTCATAATTTAAAACATCAATGAAAAGTTTATATATAAGAGACCAAAAGCTTCATGCCCTGGTAAGGTTTAGGCGACTTTATTATCAGAATTTTCTAAAACCCTAGTTGAAATCATCATGCCTCTGTGGGTTTTTCAACAACTCTGTCATCAATAATTTTGTTGTACTTTTTTCCCTCAATTTTAAATTTTTTTTTTCAATTTTAAATTTCTCATAATTATAGTTTAGAAATTAACTGTGACTGAGGTTATTGGTCGGTGTATATTAACTTTACCATCGATTAAGGGTCACCGAACAACAACACTACTTGACATTACAAATGAAATATATAAATTAATGTATTTATGAATAACTATATTTTCGTCCCCTATAAACTCCATTCGAGATGGCCGCCGTCTAGGCGATAAGCACCCATCCTCCACCATGTCCAAATGTCACCTTAGTACCCGCATAGATTGCATATGCATTGGACGACTTCTGATTGCATAGAGACCGCCTAATACTGTACTTGATGAGAATTGAAGAAAGGAAATTTGGAGCAATTTTCTCTTGTATTGATTTAATGTTTGGTACAAGTATTTATATATAAAGAGTCCATAACTAATTATACTGCTCCACTACTCTATAAGAGTCCTCCTCCCATTATACTAACCCACTAGCTAATGATCCCCCCACACACTAGTAATCATAGTTACTTAGGAATTTAAGGAAATAATTTATTTCCTTAATTCTAATTTATATTTCTAACACTCCCCCTCAAGTTGAGTTGTGAGATGTCCAACACCCCACTTGCACAAAATATTCTTGAATGATCTTCCAGCCACTGTCTTTGTCAGAATGTCTACTAACTGATCATCATATCGAACAAATGGAAGAGTGATATCTTGCTTTCCAGTTTTTCTTTAATGCAATTTCTATACACCTCAATGTACTTAGTGCGGTCATATTGCGCTAAATTCTCAGATATGTGCACATATGTACGGTTGTCACATCAGATTGGAAAAGGATGATCTGGTGGAAAACTCAACTCTGTCATCAATTTTCTCAACCACAAGATCTTTGTCAAACCTCTTGCAATTTCCTTGAATCCGCCTCAGCACTTGACAGGGCCACCACTTTCTGCTTCTTACTTCTCCAAGTTACCAAGTTACTTTGAACAAAGATGAAATATCCGTTGTTGATTTTTTATCCACATGACTTCCTACCTAATCAGTATTTGTATAAGCATCTATCCTCAGATGTCCATGCTTTCGAAAAAAATTGTGGTGTCAGGCGACCCCTTGAGATAACGCACAATCCTCACAACGGCATCCATGTGATCTTTCTGAGGTTTGTGCATAAAGTGACTAACACCCCCAACTGCGTATGATATGTCCTGTCTAGTATGAGACAAGTAAATCAACTTTCCTACTAAATGTTGGTACCTCTATCTATCACAGAGTGTGGCACCTTCCATGATCTTGAGACCATGGTCCGTTGCCATTGGAGTGTCCGCCGGCTTGTATTCCAACATTCCAGTTTAAGCCAACAAGTCTAGAATATATTTTTTTTGGGAAATGTAGATGCCATATTGAGATCTCATAACCTCAATCCTTAGAAAATACTTTAGTTTCCCAAGATCCTACAAGTCAAACTCCTTGAATAAACATCTCCTCAGCTCATCAATCTCATCATAATCATCTTCTGTAATCACTATATCATCAACATAGATAATCAGACAAGTAATATATTGTCATCTCCTCTTCAGAAATAGAGTATGGTCTAAATTACTCTCTATATATAAATATATCTTCATCACAAGTGTAAAGCACCCACACCACGCTATGGGAGATTGCTTCAAACCATATAGTGCCTTCTTAAGTCTACATTCCTCTCTAACTCGAAACTCTTGAGAAAAATCAGGTGGAGGTTCCATGTAAACCTCCTCCTTAAGATCTCCATGTAGAAATGTATTCTTTACATCAAACTGATGTAAAGGCCAATCCTTGTTCACTGCAATTGAGAGTAAGACACAAATAATATCAATTTCGGCTACCAGAGAAAACATCTCTGAATAGTCTACACCATATGTTTGGGTGCAACCCTTCTCTACAAGTCATGTTTTGTACCTCTCAACAGTAGCATCTGCTTTTTTTTAATTGTAAAGACTCATCTAGAACCCACAGGTTTCTTTCCCTCAGGTAATTTGCACTTCTCCCACGTACCACTCTTCTTTAAAACACTCATATCTATCTTCATAGATTCATTCCATATAGGACTCTGCATCGCCTCCTCAGCACTTCTTGGAGTATCCTCAGTATATAATTGTTGGGATTTCTAAACGATTAAGGTGGTAAAATTCGAAAATTTATCATCATTAATCATCATATGATCGCCTCCATTGCTAATTATACAAACATA
>JAOYMZ010065663.1:0-28500 GCA_025802335.1 Pinguicula primuliflora
TGGTCAATTCCTTCCACTTCTTCTTGACGTCTTTAAACATGAGGTGCGTGAGTCCTTTGAAGTACTCATCTCTTATCTGATTATCACGCGCAGAATTATCCGGATCTGGCTTCTTCGAGCATTTCAACCCTTTCACCATTGTAAACTCATGGATACCAAAACGGATTGGTTTCCCTTCTATCAAAAACCAGAGCTCCATCCGCTTTGGTGTATCGATCCATCTTAGCATTAATAAATGGGCAAGTTTCCCGGAGAACGTAGTCCGTTGTGACGTCCAAGAATCGTCCAAGTCCAGTAAATACCCAAAATAGCTTCTTCGGATTTGGGCGAGCTCCCATTTTGTCAAACTCTCTTTTATCTCCCCTATAACCTGCAGGGACTGGCGCACTGTCACCTTCACTGAGAACTCCACGTGCGCGTTATCATAGACTTCCGATGATAAGTATGTTGGAATGCTGAACAGTTCACGTGCATCAGGGCGTATGGGCACCTGTGTATATGTTTCACACAATCAAAAAAAATCTCCAGGAGAATTGATCAAACAAAACTACAAATTGGTAATATGTGGTCCGTTCCTAACCCGATTAATGGAGTCGTGTAATCATCTCGCAATGTACAAATTTCATTCAAAATGTCTACCGTAAGATTTCAAGATGGGGAATGGCTTGCAATGTGTCCCCCAGAGTCATCTCCCACCATCAAACCCACATTTCTCGATGTTTCCGTGCCGTCCATCTCCGTAGCACCGTTTTCCACTCGTGGCATTTCAACAAGGTCTCTTAAAACTATTGCTGCTCCTCCTTCCCGCAAAGAGTTGTTCGTATTTGAGCCATTCTTTCCTGATATTTGATCACCAAAAATTTGTACGTGTTTTCGTGTATGCATGTTCGATGATTTTTCCATCATGTTGAAGGCAATTCGAGTCGAGGTTTTCGTTCGAGTTTTCTTGGCAGTGAGATGAAAAGTCTTCCGACGATTTGACTTGATTAGAAGGTATTAAGACGATTTAGTATTTTATTTCTTTTCTTCCTTTATTTTTAATGCCTTTTAAGTAAAAGAACAATAAAAGTAAATCAAAAATGAAATAGGAGGTTACATTTCATTATTGAATTTTCACGGAGGTTAGTTGTCTAATTCTTCCAACTTTGTGGTATATAGCCTTCCATGTACCGTGGTCATCCAAATTCATAAACAAACCATCCCTCAAAACACGAAATAATTGGATAAGTAACTTCTGCAAAAATCCTATTTCGAAATATAACCAGCTATTTTATTTTTTATTTATTTTTATTGTTCTTTTACTTAAAAGACATTAAAAGAAAAGGAAGAAAAGAAATAAAATACTAAACCATCTTAATACCCTCCAATCAAGTCAAATTGCCGAAAGACTTTTTATCTCACCGTCAAGAAAAAAACTCAACCCCATCGAAAACTCCAAAACCTCGACTCGAATTGCCTTCAACATGTCGATGGAGAAATCATCGAATACGCATACACGAAAACCCGTCCAAATTTCTGGTGATCAAATATCCTGCGAGAATGCATCAAATACGCACACGAACTACTCTTTCCAGGAAGGAGCGGCAACAACAGTTTTATGAGAACTTGTTGAAATGCCGCGGGGGGAATTGGTATTACGAACGACACGGAAACATCAAGAAATGTGGGTTTGATGGTGGGAGATGACTCCGGTGGACACATTGCAAGCCATTCCCTATCTCGAAACCTTACGGTAGGTATTTTGAATGAAAGTTGTACATTGCAACATGATTACACGACTCCATTAGTCGAATTTGGAATGGACCCCATATTGCCAATCTGCAGTTTTATTTGATCAATTCTCTTGGAGATTTGTTTAATTATGTGAAATATATACACAGGTGCCCATACGCGCTGATGCGCCTAAACTGTTCAGCATTCTAACATACCTATCATCGGAGGTCTATGACAACGTGCATGTGAAGTTCCAAGTGAAGGTGATGGTGCACCAGTCCCTGTGGGTTATAGGGGAGATAAAGGAGCATTTGACAAAACGAGAGCTTGCTCAAATCCGAAGAAGCTATTTCGGGCATTTACTAGACTTGAACAATTCTTGGACATCACAACGGACTACGTTCTTCGGGAAACTTGCCCATTTCTTAATGCTAAGACAGATTAATACGCCTAAGCGGATAGAGTTATGGTTTTTGATAGATAGGAAACCAATCTATTTTGGTATCCATGAGTTTGAAATGGTGTCAGGGTTGAAATGCTCGAAAAGGCCAGATCCAGATCATTCTGTGCGTGATAATCGGATAAGAGATGAATACTTCACAGGACTCACGCACTTCATGTTTAAAGACCTCAAGAATAAGTGGATGAAATTGACCAAAAAAGAGGATAACGATGAGGTGCAATTGTCTATGGACAGGGCTTAGACGAAGAAGAGAAAGGGATGAAGTCTGATGTGGCTGCCGAGCTACAATTGTCTAAGGACATCGAGCAATGTTTTTCTGAGGATAGGGTCCAGACGCAGAAAATGAAGAAGAAGAAGATGCATCATAGCAATGCAACTGATGAGGCTGCCGAGCGACAATTGTCTGAGGACAAGGTCAAGCTATCAATGTTATACTTGCTAGAGGGTGTGATCCTAGCAAGTGATTCAAAGAAAAAAGTCGATGAACTTACAGTGAGAATGGTAAATGATCTGTCCACGTTTAATTCCTATCCATGGGACAGTAAAGCTTACGTGAAGATCGTCTATAGTGTCGGTCTTAAGGACCTTAGGATCAAGTACTCAAAGTATCGTGAACGAGGGAAAATAAAGACCTACATGCTGACAGGTTTCCAGTTTGTTTTACATGTGAGTCGTTTATCATTTATTGAAGTTTTTGTATATCGTGAAAATGCACCTAAGAAGTATGTGTATTCCATTGAAACAGATTTGGGCGTTGGAGGCAATTATCAAGCTCTCCCCAATGTGTGGCAACCGTATAGGTGATGGAAGCACGATGAGGTTTCCTAGGTGGTTGAACTGGAGTTGTTGTTCGACGATGAGCAGCAAGGAAGAAATCATTGATGCTTTCCGTAACAAAATAATAAGGAACCACAGGCCTCGATCTGGGGTTACGTTTATGTGCATCTCTAATACTGTTTACAGGATCAGGCAGCAATATTCATAATTCTCATAATCACACCTGTCGTGATTCACTCACCCTGTATATACGGGGCCATGCACGAACGACGCGCAACATTCGGAATTCCCGTATGTATTATCTCGGGTAAATCACGCATGTCGTGATTTACCCACCCTAAGCATGATTGCGTGATCCCATATACATGCCTGTCGGGATGAACTCACTCTACATATACGGGGCCATGCACGGACGGTTCATGTTCCTAACATAATAGTTGTTTTCTCGATTTCTCTCCCAGGGTGTTCTTTATCCGATCTTGAAACCTTCAATGGAAGAGAGGGGGATGCCATATATGAAGGATATTGAGAACATGCCTGACTGTATGGATGGGCAGATCACTAAATTGGTGGAATTGATCAACACGCCTGGGTCTATTTTTTTTCTGTGGACGACTCCCACGAATAAGAAGACGATCTATCAACTGAGGAAAGGCAGCTCCATGCCTTGCCACAACAATCTCATGATTCTCATCCTACTACTCCACGGCATGTTCCGACGAGTCACGAGACTGCAATTCTCGGTTCTAAGGCTAATTCCTCGGCAAAAAATAAGAAGATAGTGGATGGACTCTGGAATGTCATAACGTTTTTGATAGAGTGTCAGGACAGACTTAAAAAATAAATCGACGAAATTGTTAAGTTTTATCATGAGGACAGTGTAGTGAAAGAAAGAGAAATTAAAGAGTTGCAAAACAGGATTCGATGTCAGGAATGTCTCGGAACCAAGTTAGTCGACGACTTGGTTAACATGAATGTCGGCTCTACGGAGACAGTTGCTGCCCCAAAACCAGTCACTAACAATTTGGAAACAGTTCCCGCCTCTATACCAGTCGCCTCCTCAAAACTAGTCATCGACAATGTGGAGCCAGTTCGTGCCTCTAAAGCAGTCGCCTCCTCGATGGAACCATCTGGTGCTGCAAGTGATAATTCATACACGTACATATACGACAACCCTACATGGTGGTTGGAAGGCATGGATGTGCCACCTGATCCTGTACATCCGAAAGACGAATACGATGGAGATCTTTAGCCTACATCGGTACCGATCGTAAATGAAAAAATTGGTGAAGAATAAGAAGCAGTTTGGAGTACAAAGAGGAAACGGGGGCCGTCGAAACACCAACACTTAATATTTATACGACCTAAAACTATGAGGACGAAGGCAGTTTACAATCCAGATGCCTCTACAGGTGCGGGAGATGAATTCAATAAATGTCTGGAATGTCTAACAAGATGGATGAATATGAGTGATAAAACACGTTGTCCGAAATATATTTGTGGTGGTTTTATGGAGTTGGCACCAAAATTCTTCATAACCCTTATGATAACATATTTTTGGCTAGAGGATAATGTAAGTATTTATTCTGATGGTTTTGCGCTAGTCATCTATATAACCATTAGCTGTACCATACATACTAATAGTTGGTTTTCCATTTTCTCTTAGCATGTTGATGAAATCTTTTATCTTATGAGGAAGACATTTGGAAAATATAAGAATATCTTCCCACAAGATGCTGCACTTGCCCTGACTAATTTTTATACCCTTAACTATCAATACTGGGATGAGAAGAAAGATTGTGCATGAAAGAAGAGAATGAAAGCCTTACACAGGGTATTCAAAAAATATGTGAAACTGACCTCTGACAAGAGACCGATGTGGTTGACTTGCAAGATCGTGTACATGTCTTGGCTTGTGGGAGGGTCACATTGGGTGGCGGCTGTCTTTCACTTTGAAGGAGGTCGGATCACCATTATTAACAATCAGCCGACGGTTTATTCAGACGATCAGATCCAAAAGTTGTTGCGTCTATTGTGCACACTGATCCCGGAGATTCTGAAGCCTTTCAAAGAAAGCATCATGTGGGGTAAGCTATTCGTAGAAGATGTATAGAAATGCTCCCATCCTCGAGGATCCCTTTCTTATGAGCTTCGACCTGGTCATAGGGACATAGGGTAATCGAGGATCCTTTTCTTATGAGCTTCGATAAGTTTAGTTCAGTCACTCATATGTTGAGTAAGTTCAATTATTGTTTTAATTCGTTAATAGTTTGTTCATTGATTTATACACAACGGAGGTTGTGGGATCTACATGTGCAAGAACATCGAATTACACATGATGGGCACCACAAATTTCAAGGACTACATGAATAATGATACACTGTTATATTATCGGGAACTGTATGCTTTATCGATTTTTGAAAGATGCTTGGAATCGTAATAATGTACACTTTAGGGTGTTTGATGTGGTTTAACTTTGGATTCAATTCAATGTGTACGAAAATTTTTCACAAAATCGACATGACTTGTCGCATTAAGAACGAATGCCTTAGTAAGATTTGCGAACTCAACTAAATCCAAACAAAATACATAATGAAATTAACTAAATTATAAGCTACTCTGCACTGTTGGGAAACGAACGAATCCTTATGTCGACACTTCATTTGCCATATACTATTATGAAGTTTCTTTCCCTGAACTATAAGCTACTCTGCACCATGGGAAAGCGAATGAATTCTTCCGCCGATACTTCATTTGCTATATACTACTATGAAATTTCTTCCCCTCCCCTTTGAGGAAGATTCTCGTCTCTCTGTGAGATTTTGCCCCAAAAGTACCGCTGACTAAAGACATGAAATATTAGAATCTGGACAGCTCCTTTTTATCCCGAAAGACACACTAGCACCACTTCACTTGTAATAGTCATTGGTAGAAGGCAGCGACACAGAAAAATATAGTGAGTCTTATCCTGGAGGGAACAGAATCGGAAAAGGAAGCGATGTTGGCAACCATGTTGTGAATGAGGAGTAAGTTTCTAGTTGGTTGTTGCATATACTTATAGGGGCTAGAATTATCATACTTGCATCGTGGACGTGGTATATGAAAGGATATAAAAAGACATGCTCTGTTAGTGGAAAGATGTCACTTACGCAGATCATGAAAAGACTAAATGCGTATGCTCACACGCAATCTATAAAAAACTGTTGTGGGTTTATGGCCCGACAGATGTATTTGGATTCACCACGCGTAGTGGTCGATAGTTAAAAAAATTCAGACAGGTCATCGATAGTTAAGAAAGTAGGGTAAGGGATCGAATGCTGTAACTGGATTAACCGCGTTTAGTCACAATATTCCCGATAGCCGTCATAATAACCTCGACACTATTTGGATTAACAGATTAACTTTTAAAATAAAAATATTCTAATAATTAATACATATTGACTAATATAAAAGTAAATTGTGTTGGAGGATGGCATAATGATATATGTGTCAATATTACTTATTTTGGACGCACTATGCGAGATAAGATTATATTCTCATACAAGTCGATTGTTGTGCACAAAGAGACTTCATTATATTCTTAGTAGGAGTCATTACATATATGAATCGTTGTATTCCTAATAGGACTTCATTGTATTCCTAGTAGTAATCACATTTATGAAGTCCTAGTAGGACTTCATTGTATTCCTAGTAGGAGTAATTACACGTATCCCTAGTGTGAACAAAGAGACTTTGAGATGAATGAATCATACATAGTGCAATTACATGTAAGGAATGAAGTTGTGGCATTCTTAATGGGGTCAAGTATTAAGAGTGATTAGTTATAGGTTAGGAAGATGAATTTATGAAAAATTATTGGGTCTTGGTTGTTGATGAATCTAGGATATGGGGCCCAACCGATTAATTTGGGTTCACCGCGTCTAGTCGCGTAGTTGTCGAAATTGTTCTAGCCTCTAGGATTTAGGGCCCGACTAAAGTATTTGAGTACACCACGTCTAGTTGCGTAATTGTCGAAATTGTTCTAGCCTCTATGGTTTAGGGTCCAACAAAAATATTCAAGTACACCACGTCGAGTCGTGTAATTGTCGAAATTATTCTAGCCTCTAGGGTGTATGGCTCAACTAAAGTATTCGGGTATACCATGTCAAGTCGCGTAATTGTCGAAATTGTTTTAGCCTCTAGAGTTTAGAGTCTGACTAATGTATTCGGGTACACCACGTCGAGTCGCGTAGTTCTTGTCATTGATAGAACCTCTAGCTTTAAGGCCCGACTTGACGTATTCGGGTACACCATGTCCAGTCGAGTAGTTAAGGTCTCTATGGTTTAGGGCCCGACTCGACCAATTTGGGTAGGGTTTAGGGCCCAAATTAAATATTCGGGTATACCACACTCATTCGCGTATTTTCGTCATTGTTCTTGTCATTGAAATATTCGGTATACCACGTCAAGTGAGTATGAATAACAAAGCTCTGGTGGGTTGTTTATTGTTAAATGTTTAGTGACCGACGGCGTGTTTGGGTTTACCTCATATAGTCGCGCTCTTACCGTCCGACGTGATTGACCTACGGATGCTTTGCTTCTTATTATAGGATAGTTGGAGCATGAATAACTCATCCGGGATAACCATGATGGGTCGTGGTCTTGTCGATAGCTTTGTTTGTTTCATAGTTAATGGACCGACCAAATTATCCGGGCTTACCACGCATAGTAGCGATCTTATCTTCAGACGTGAATAAAATAGCGGAGCTGTGCTAATTACAAGATTGTTGAAGCACGAATGTCTCATCCGGGTTAATCATGATTGGCCATATCGAGTCGACTGCTGTGTCTATTCCGAATATGCTATACAGAATATTTAATTATGGTATAACAAAGTTCTGTTGAGTTGTTTATTGTTAAATATTTAGTGCCCGGCGGTGTGTCCGGGTTTACCACATATTACCGACGTGAATAGAACAATGGATTATGTGCTTATTATAGTATAGTTTTCGGAATAACACTTCCAAAATAACCACGATAGGTCATGGTCTTATTGATGGGCGTGTTTGTTTAATAGTTAATGGACCGATTTAATTATCCGGGGTTACCATGCATTGTTGTTAATAGAACAGCGGATGTTTTGCTAATTATAGGATAGTTGGAGCACGAATGCCTCTTACGGGATATCCATGATTCTCTGAAGTCAGGACGATTGTTGTGTTTATCTGAATATGTTATACGCGATATTTAATTATGGTATAAAAAAGCTCTGGTGGGTTGTTTATTGTTAAATATTTATTGCCCGATGGTATGTTCGGGTTTACCATGTATTACCGACATGAATAGACCAATTGATTATGTGCTTATTATAGGATAATTTTCGAAATAACGCTTCCGGAATAATCACGATGGGTCGTGGTCTTATCGATAGGTATGTTTGTTTAATAGTTAATGGACCAACTTCAATTATTCGGACGTATCACACATAGTCGCATCAGACGTGATTAAAACAACGGATACTTTGCTAATTACAAGATAGTTAAAGCATGAATGCCTCTTCCAGGATATCCACAATTGTTCGAGGTCAGGACGATTGGTGTCTTTGATCCGAATATATTATACGGAATATTTAATTATGGTATAACAAAGCTCTGGTGGGTTGTTTATTGTTAAATGTTTAGTGCCCGACGGCATGTTCGGATTTACCACGTATTATCGACGTGAACAGAACAACGAATTATGTACTTAATACAGGATAGTTTTCGAAATAGTGCTTCTGGGATAACCACGATGGGTCGCAGTCTTATCGATAGGCGTGTTTGCTTAATTGTTAATGGACCAACTTAATTATCCGAGCTTACCACGCATTGTCGCAATCTTAACTTCAGACGTAAATAGAACAGCAGATGCTATGTTAATTACTGGATAGTTAGAGCACGAATGCCTCTTCTCGGATATCCACAATTGTCCAAGGTCAGGACGATTGCTGTGTTTGATTCGAATATACTATACAGGATATTTAATTATGGTATAGCAAAGCTCTAGTGGGTTGGTTATTGTTAAATGTTTATTGTCTGATGGCGTGTCCGGGTTTACCACGTATTACCGACGTGAATAAAATAATGGATTATGTGCTTATTACAGGATAGTTTTCGAAATAATACTTCTGGGATAACCCACGATGGATCGCTGTCTTATTGATAGGTGTGTTTGTTTAATAGTTAATGGACCGACTTCAATTATCCTGGCATACCATGCATTGTCACGATCTTACTGTCAGACGTGATTAGAACATCAGATATTTTGGTTAATTATAGAATAGTTGGAGCACGAATGTCTCTTCCGGGTTATCCATAACTGTCCAAGATTAGGAAGATTGTTGTGTTTGTCAAGCTATAATTTAATATGAAATCATTATCTAGAATCACCACGTAGGTTCCCGCTTTACTCGTAGGCCGTGTTATATCCGATATATTGGAAGTGCTGAATTATATTATAGAACATGATTATGCTAATGAATAGATTATGATAAAGCAATGAATACAACTGAATTCACAACTACATGGATGAAATAAATACAATTGAATCCTTATTCTCAAATCTCAATTAAATGTTCAACATCCAAATGAAAAGTTTAAAAGGGTACGATACGAACTGTAGGCTGCAGCCCTCACTCCTGCCATCCACTTATAGTTTTATTTTTCTTATCAACACATCCACTGTTGCATGTCTTCGCATAGTGTTCGAGGATACCACACTTCTGGCAACGATTCTTGCACTTTGTTCTTGCTTCACCTACCGATGTAGAATGCGGAGAAATTGACCTTCCTCTCTTCTTGTCATGAACTTTTGGGAGAGGAAAAAATTCATTGATGGGAACGACATGGAGATGTATGCCGCGACATACTTCCTCATCATACACCCTTGTGTAGTCCAGCGCCGGCGAGTTAAGATTGCATGATCTCGTGTCAGATTCATTTGCTGCTGCAAACGCATCTACACAAGGTGACTTGGCCTGAATGTTCATCATGACATCTGTCTCGTTAACGTTGAGCTTACGTGCAACCAGTCCGTTAGCATTGGTCTCACGCGTTGCCACATCGAATGTCGTGGACTCATGTCTCAGCATAACCATGGAGTCAGCCTACGTGCCATCTTGGTTCAGGATCTCAGGCATACATTCTGCCACTCCCTCAGGATGCAAAATAGCTTCTAAGGTGTGTCTCGTTGAATCCCCGTTTTCACGTTGGCTTAAAAATCCAACAACATCATCGTCATAACGCAGGAAAATGATAGACTCTGCATGGTCAAACTTCCTTTTGGGATTGTACTGCAATACTAAATCTATTGTATCTCTACTAAACTATATTTGGTGTAAATGAGATCTAATAAAGAAGCGAACGATAGGTTCTTCTCGATTTAAACAGCTCTCAAAGTACAGTCGACGCCTGTATATAATTGATGTTGGGTATCCTGACCATGCATAATCAAGCGATAGTTTATTAGTTCACTTCGAAAGCTATAGGGCTCCCCACTTCTAGGTGGTTATCTTCTAACTTACAATCTATCAATTAACGCTAGTTCTCTCGATAGATTGTGATTAAGACCCAGGTATTGAACCTTCCTAATTAGATCCAAACCAATAGCACCTAAACTAGGATATCGTTTGCTTGAGCTATCTAAAGAGTGGCTCGGTGGTCCTACTCATTTAATCTCTAAGGCTCGGTGGTCCTATTGTCTCGAATTACCTAAGGTTTATGGCTCGATGGTCCTACTCGCCCTAGATAATTGAAAACAATGATAAACAACAAACGATAAATAAACTTATTAACTTCAACTAATTGGATACCCTAAATCAATTCATGAACAAGAACTACGCTTCAACTCCATACAAAAGAATTAGTTACTCATGCTGATGGATAAAGATAAATTCGATTCCAATATAAGCAAAGACATAGTTAATTCAATCATGCAAGAATTTCAAAAAATTAAGATAGAGAATTTAATATCCAATTCACGCAAATTGAGTGTTCGCGAGGTAAATTTATTGTTCCCAAACACCATAAAATATAAAAGAAAATAAATTTAATAAAACAATGAATTCTACCTTCTTTCCTTCTCTTCTTCTGCGCCTTCTTTTCTCCCAGGTTTTTGTTTAGGCCGTCCCCCTCTCGTCTCTCTTTTTTTCCCTTTTCCCAGGCATCCTCCCCCCTCGTTCGTCGGCCTGTGCGTATCTTCCTTTTTTTTTACCCCAATCGGCCACTTCTCCTCTTTTCTTTGGGCCATTCTCTTTTTTCTATTTTGATTGGGCCTCTCTTTTTTTCTTCATCCCATCGGTCACTCCTCCTATTTTTTTATTGGGCTGTTCACCTCCTTCTCCCTTTTCCCTCTAATTGGCCTTTTCTTTTCCTTTTTTATTTGGCCCCCACTACAACATTTGGACTCATCCTTTTTTATATTGTGGGGGTAAGAATACAATTCTGGGGTATTTTTGTCAATTTCTTGTCATTTTGTCCAGATTTTAATTTGATTTTCTCTCTGTTTGGTTTGGAACACCTACAACTCAAATACATAGCATTATTGACTAAAAATTGTAGAAAAATACTTGAATTCTAATCATAAATAGATAAGAATAGTACGAATAAGTTGGTATAGAAACAACTTATCAACAGGACTGCTTATAAGACACCAATTGGAGCTTCCCCCTTCAGGTTGCTGTATGGAAAGGCTTGTCATCTCCCTGTGGAGTTGGATCACAAGGCCTATTGGGCTACCAAAACTATGAACATGGATTACTCAGCTGCTGGAGTGCATAAGTTGCTTCAATTGTCTGAATTGGATGAGATTCGGTTGGATGCTTATGAGAGCTGTCGGATTTACAAGAAGAAGACTAATAGATGATATGACCTGCACATCACAAGAAGATCATTTGAAGAAAGTCAGCAGGTTCTCTTATTCAACTCAAAAGTGAGGCTCTTCCCTGGCAAGCTCAGGAACAGATGGCTAGGTCCCTTTGAAGTTGTCAAAGTTTATCCTCATGGAGCAGTGGAGATAAAGGGTGAAGGGACTGAAACCTTCAAAGTCAATGACCATAGATTGAATAACTATACCTCTCCTCAAGATCTTGACAAGAGGATGGAGGTGATCCACTTCAAAGAGTGAAAAAGAAGAATTCTATCTAGAGACTATAAACTTAGAGCTTCTTGGGAGGCAACCCAAGCTAGGTATCTTATGTTATCCTTTATTGCTTTTAGTAGTTTAACTTGTTCTTTTTGAGAGAATGCAACCATTTTGTCCACGTCTATAACAAGTAGTGAAGTTTGGAATCTCCTAGCACCATCTACCCAACCATGTCCAAGAATGGAGTCTCGGGTGAAGAGGAAGTTCAACTCACACATCAAGTTTCAGGAACCACCAGGTTGTATTACTACACCCCTTATCTAGCATATGATCTATGAATACTGTCCATGCCTGAGGACATCCATGACTAGTGGGGGGGGTCATTTCGGGTGTAGCATACTTATGCTTGCATATTGTTGTTGAACCTTGATCATGGTGATGTTTATCTTGGGTTTGAGCCAAATTTTTCGTTTGAACTCCTCTATTCCGCTCAGTGTTCATCCCTATTGTTAATTGTGGCCTTGGCATGCCCTAAATGTGGCCTGAATAGCTGTTAATGCATAAGTGGGAAGCGTGGCTAATTTCTTCTTTGGTTTGAAAGAAAAGTAGTGCATGAGCTAAGTAGCATGCGAAGTTGAGTGTTCCTATCAGTTTCTATGAGGGAAGGGGGTGAAACATCTTCTAGTTTGTCTTGAGTGGTTGAGATCATAGTGGTTGTTGCCCCGAGCACATGCTGATCAGAAAAGAATGAAAAGGCCGAAGCTTAAAGAAAAGTGGAGGAAACAAGGAAATCAAAAGACATGAAAATAGAAGCATCCAAAAGCTCACAAGTCCTCTAAAACATCAAAGGAGAAGAGGCTAGCAGTCTATACTCCATTGGCAATCAATGGAGAAGAAAAAGAATCAACTCAAAGTTCAAAGAGATCAAAAGAAGATCAAAGGAAAAGAAGCAACTAAGACAAAAGTGAGTCACCAAAGAAAGAAGAAAAATTGCTACAAAGAGAAGACAAGTTAGGGGCAATGTGTCACTTAGATCTTACATTCAAGTTGAACACAAAAAGTATGTCCACCTTTTATGCAAGCCAAAAGTGAGAGAACATCTAATCTGTCCAACTTCACCAAGAGAGGAGCCTTCACCTAAACACTATCTCTAAAAGAAGGAGTGTGATGAAGTTGAGGCTCAACTTGAGAAAGTTGTAAGGCTTGTGCACTAGGGTGTGTAGTAGAAAATGAAGAACTTAGTAGGCCCCTAAATAAGCAATCAAGGCTGAAGAGGACATATTAGAGACATCTAGGAAGTATGTACTCATAGGATGAACATTGATGATTTCTTGTTCATCCCTTATGCTCTTGTATAGTTTCTTCCTTTGTATGAGCTCGCTACACATTCTTATATTGATATCTGGTTTCTTTGAGCCAGTACTACTACATGACTCTTGCCTCAAGTTTTTGTCTGAACCATCCAGCATCTTCATCATGCATGTAGTTGTATTGTCTACACATTCATCATGCATTTGAGCTCATTAATCATTACGCATGGTTCTTTCTTTTCTTATATACTTGAGGACAAGCATAGTCTAAGTGTGGAGGGATGATAAACACCTATTTATGGCTTATTTCATGCGTGACTTTATACCATTTCATGCCCTAAACACTAAGATTATGGCTCAAATCATGCTCATTTTGACTAGATCGAAGAAACGGATACACATGCACATCTTCTGGCAATTCTAGTTTAATTCAAAATATATTATGGCAGGGACTGATCAAGCAGGTCAAGAGCATGGATCAGGAGTTTATTCAGCCCTGTTTTGGCGAATATCTACAACCAATTATGCGTTTATGCTCCAGATCCGAAAGTCCGACTAATGGAATGAAGTGCACCATTTCAACCAGTGATACAAGGCCCCATGACTTGTGTGTGGTCGATGCATTTTCAGGCCCATTTTCCCACTTGAGACAAGCTTATACAAGACTTGGAGACCGCACAAGACAGTTCTGGAAAGAGCCAACAACACCTTGTAAAGGTGTTAAGCCATTTCGGGAAAGAAGTTCGAAATTACTCTACTAACCTTCCGCAGCTCATATCTCCCTTGTCTCTACATAGATTGACCTGTAATTTTGCCGGGAGAGAGATCAAAGAGTCCTCTACAAGTTCTGTATTTGCAAGAAAGCCATTAGAGACGTGTATGGTCGAGATTGAAGTGATTACATCACACATGGTCCAAACTGCGGTAAGTAGTTTATTTCTCCTATATTCGCTTATGGACCTCTAGGCTGATTAGAAATTAGCGGGATATACCAGTAGATATTTGCACCTAATTGTATTTTATCTATTTAGTTTGTTCCTTATTTGTGTAAGTATTTATTTTATTTCGGATATATGTAGTGTATGGTTGAGGTAAGTAGTTTATTTCTCCTATATTCGCTTATTCCTTTTATTATTGTTGTAATAATAATAATTACTATTATTACTACTATTACTCTGATTATTGCTACTATTATTATTATTATTGTTTTTATTTTTTATTTTATTTTTATATATTTATTTATTTATTTATTTTCATTTTAATTTTTTTTCGAGCTGAGGGTCTCCACGGAAACAATCTTCCCATCCTGTGAGGGGTGGGGTATGATTGCGTACATCTTACCCTCCCCAGACCCTGCCTAAGGACAGGATTTACTGGGTATGTTTGGTTTCATTTGGTTTGATTTATGGTCCAAACTGCGCGCAATGACTGATGCATCCCTTCCACAGATCATATCTCTTCAACTAGTTGGAGGTGACTTGTGTAACTTTCAACCGCAGCTAACCCTAGAGTCCTTGAGCAAGTTCACTTCACATTTCGTGAGCATTCAGTGCCGTGAAGAGGGACATTTGAACGCGACTTTGCAATACACTCATTTTGGCAGCAATGACCAATAGGTCCCTATGAAAAATGAGAGAACCAAGTGCAAAATTGAAGGGGCGCGATGGTAATTGACTCTAGACTCTTGCCCTGGCAAGCCACGAGCTCCCCATAACAGCGAGATACACAGACATTGAGCGAACCCCTGGTTTTGGAGAATACAGTGCGAGAAGAAGAAGGAGCATCCATCTTCCGATAGAGAAGGGCCACCATTTTCTTATCTCGCTTTGTATCCATGACCTTATTTCGTATTAAACCTTTGTATTTGCAAGCTCATGCTCTAAGCATGAGCTAAACTCTATAGATTAAGGCTCGGTTGAGCCTCCTTATAGATTTCATGTTGATTTAATCTACTCTCTTGCTCTAGCTTACTCTATCTTGTTTGATTGTGCTTGCTTTTCATATGGATGTGTTCTTGTGCACGAGACCCACATTCATGGAGGTTAGGTCAACCTAAAAACTAGCTCACAAGGGTTGATCTCGACACAAGGCTCAATCACACTACCGTCCTTGGGGAGAACACTCCTAACTTGTAGTGCCACATATAGAGATAGTCCTATTGTGCTCTAAGTCACCAATATACACCAAGTGGAGTTTGAGGTCAATGAACTCTTCGTGTTGAGGTTTAGAGTAATCAATTGACTTGACCGTTAACTTTGATTACATTGGAGTCTTGTGGAATTAGATGAGCTAAGCTAGGCATTAGGTTGGAAAATAAACACATAGGGAGGTGACACACCGAGTCCTTAAGCATTTCTCCATCATTGTTGATCATCTTTTGTTACATTTTTTCCATTGCTACATCTTGTGGTTCGGTTGAGATTCTCTTAAGTGATTTTTTACCATGTTTAGTTATTTAAGTTGTATTTTAGTTTAAGTGGAGTAGTAACAACTTAAAACTATTGTGGTTACTCTGAAAGTACATTCGAACAAAGCATGTCTTAGAACTACTTCCATGGGAGACGACTCTTAATTCCAATTGAGATTACTACTTGTGGCTGTATATACTTGCACATAGTTGCATTTGCATTTGCAAACCATCAGTAATGGCTTCAGTTCAAGCTTTGGAGCTTGGACAAGTGAACTTTGCAAAGGTGGAGGTCGTTCTCCCAATGACTGTACTCCTCTTGGCTTCCATGTTTCCCTTTTTTCCATGTGTTGAGCATATTGAAGCACCTCAGGGTGCTGAAGAATGTCTAGTTGCTTACTTGTGAGGCAGGCTTCTAGAGCATCATCCATACACACTAACTCTTCACAAAATTCCTCCTCAACTACCTCCACAAGGTTGCACTGATCAGGTTCATGAATGAAGTCTGCAGGTAATCTCATTGAAGGGTACACATTGAAGCACACTTCTTCATCTTCAATTCTCAATTTGAGCTCTCCTTTCCTTAGATCAGTCAAAGCACCTCCTGTCATCATAAATGGTCTGCCTAGAATGATAGGCACTCCCTTGTCTTCGGCCATGTCCAGAATAACGAAATCAACTGGGAAGTAGAACTTGTCTACCTTCACCAAAATATCTTCAACAATTCCTCTTGGCCTCTTCAGGGACTTATCAGCCATTTAGAGAGTGATTCTTCTGGGTGTAGGCTCAGCGAAACCCAATTTGTGTGAAATAGAATAAGGCATCAAGTTAATACTTGCACCTAAGTCACATAAAGCTCTATTAAAGATATGCTCTCCTATAGAACAAGGAACTGTAAAACTCCCTAGATCAGCTAGCTTGGGAGGAAGTTGTTTGTTTATGATGGTCGAACACTCAGCAGTCAGGGGAATGGTGCTCTCATCATCCATTCTTCTCTTGTGTGTAAGGATGTCCTTCATGAACTTTGCATACACTGGCATCTTTTCCAATGCTTCAGCAAATGGGATGTTGATCTGTAGCTTCTTGAAGATTTCTAAATACTTCCTGTACTGCTGATCCAACACAGGTTTTGAAGATCTTTCAGGGTATGCTGCCCTCCTCAGCTCTTCAGGAGTGATCCTCCCTCTCGGTAGTGATCTTTCTTTCCTTGTCTTGGTTGCTTCTTCTTCCCATCAACTGCTTTCTCAACTACTTTCTCCTCCTTACATGGTGGAATAATAACAGATGGTGCTTGAGGTGGCTCAAGCTCTCGTCCAGATCTCAGAGTGATGGCCTTACAATCTCTTGGATTGTGTTCAGTGAAACTAGGTAAAGTACCATTCTGCCTCTCCTGCATTTGAGCAGCTAACTGACCAACAACACTCTCTAGCTTCTACAGTGTGACTTGCTGGCTTTGGATGGCAGCTTGTTGACCCTTCAATTCATTCTTGGTCTCGGCCATAAAGGTATGGTTAGCTTTAGCTAACTGAGTGAGAATATCAGTATTCTTTTCCAATCTCTCCAAGGTGTCTAAATGCTTCTTTGACTTGTCTTGAAGCTGTGAAATAAGATCATTCTCCTAGCTTCTTGCTGCATTTGAAGTTTGAGTGTATTGTGCTTTAGGGGCAGCAAGTAAATGAGAATTCAAAGCTCCTTGTGGGTTGCTCCAAGAGAATTCAGGTGCATCATTCTTTCTGAAGTTGTTTCGATAACCTCCTTGTTGCCATCTTTGCTGTTGAACGAAATGAAGTTGCTCCATATCAACCTGAGGTGTATCCTGGCAGAGACTAACATGATGAGACCCTCCACAACCTTCACAAACTGGTAACTGAACAGCATATGCCTGAGGGTTTTTTTGAGACTTTACATTAGGCATCATTTGATCAAATTTGGAGGACATCTCCTTTACAGGTGCAGCAAGCATATCAATCCTACTATCTCCTTGGGTCTGAGGGGATACTCAGCCTGACAGCCTATCCACCGGCCATTTATAACAATTTTGAGCCAAGGTTTCCAACAAAGCATGAGCTTGGTTGTAACTTTTCTGCATGAAAGTATCATTGACAGCACTATCCACATCTCTCCTCGTGTTATGATCCATTTCAAAGTAAAAGGCTTGGATTTGTATCCAATTCGGCACACCATCGTTAGACAGATTCTTAACAAATCCTTGAATCTCTCCCTCGCTTCATAGATGTTCTCTTGATCCCTTTGTTTAAAGGACTGAATTTCATGCAAGATCTTTCCTTGTCTTGAGGGTGGAAAGAAATGTGTCAAGAAAGCTTTCCTAAGGTCTTCCCAAGTCCGAATGCTATCAGGAGGCAGTGTATAGAGCCAATCCTTTGCCTTGTCTCTCAAAGAAAAAGGAAACAATCTCAAGCGAATTGCTTCTTGATCGACACCATTCACCTTCACTATGTCGCATATCTCCAAGAATGCATCAATATGGGTGCATGGGTTGCTGGACTCCAATCCTGAGAATGAGGAATAGGACTGCATCAACTGAATAGTAGCTGACCTTAGCTCAAAGTTATGAGCACGAATAAATGGTCTTCTAATAGGAGGGACAATCTCTGCTGCTGCAGGCAAAGCAAATGCCTCAATAGGTAGGTCATCATCATGTGGAATGATATCTCTATCCTCCATATCTAACTCTAGTTCTTCTTCACCAACAGAAGCTAGCTCCTCCGCAAGTTCTTCTTCCAAATCTTGATTCAACCTCTCAGCTTTCCTGTTTCTTCTCAATTCCCTTTCAAAGATTGTTCAAGAGTGTTATGGACAACACCAAGTGGTTATCTCATAAGCTACCTGCACAAACGAATAGATAAATGAGGAAATATATCAAAATAAAACAAAACAGTTAACAATGACACTAAGTTGCGAACTAAAAGCATGTAATGGGGCGCTACTCCCCAGCAACGGTGCCAAAAACATGATGGGTGCAAAGTGTAATGCTCATGCAAGTGCACATGGTCTCAAGTAGTATCTTTACAAAGGTAAGTAAAGGTCATCTCCCATGGAAGTAGTCCAAAACATGCTTAATTTTCAACAAAATATCAAGGTAGCTGAGATCATAACAAGTGATTTCACTAATTACTAACTAAACTAAAATACAACTAATCATGAATAAAATGAAAGTGATGTAGCAAGAATGGTGTCACGAGTATTCAAAATACACAAGTAAGGAATTTAGGTGATGAACAAAATGGAGAGAATTGCTCAAGGCTTTGGTTTGTTGCCTCACTATGCGTCTTAAGATTCATTAACCATGATATGCTTTATTTTGCTAAATGTAGAACCACAAAGTGTGTCATACTGCACGTTAGGGGTGCTATACCCCAAGGACGACAAGTGTGGTTGTATTTAGTGTCTACTCTTACCCTTGTGATCATGTTTCTATGCAAGAATTCCAATATAAACAAGATAACTTGTAAACTTCAAATTTAGGCTAGTTTTCACACGAATGATGTTACTCACTTCATAACTCATTTTGTCACACAATGAATCATGGCTCTCCACAACTATAAGTGCAAGAACGAACCTTGTAGAATGTAAACATGCAAGTAAACTCAATATCTTATCACAACGAATTAAACACAACCATTCATACATAAGCAATATTAAAACATAACAATAGATTAATTTCAACAAAATATCAACATAGCTTGGCTCAACCAAGCCTTGAGCTTAAAAGTTTAACTCATTCTTGAAGCATGAGCTTGAGAATAAGTAAGATAAACCCAAGATCCAACCATAATCTTGATGGAATCGGCAAGTTGTAGCTTCTCCTCTTCTTGGATTTTTGGTTCTCCTCCTCTCCTCCTTCTTCATTTCCTCTCGTCCCTTGGTCCCCCAAAATGGAATGAACGTTCACTCCCTTTTAAAGCTCTTTTGCCCCCTTTTAATGTAGATACAAATGTGAATGTCTTTATTGGCCGCAACTTTTGTTAGCCATAATTCATGACCAAATCTTCCTTTCCTTTTCTCATTTCAAAGTAGATACACGTGTTGATATAAATGGATGGGTGACTTGGTGATAAATGCAGCCCCTTAATTGACTTTATGTATGTGTATAACACACAATTCGTGGCAAGCAATCTTGGATCCATATGACACCCCTCATATTTGACTTGGTAATGAATGTAGCCACTATATTTGACTTTTGTGTATGACTATGCATCACATATCGAACTGATTCACATGACACATGAGAATGTCATATGTACCTATAAGTACATATAATAACACGAAATTAAGTCATAAAAAGCATAATCAAGTGATAAATGATAGGGTAAATGAGCATAAAATGTGATAGAATTATGGCTTATCAATCAGCCTTCATTATGGACTTTAAGTCCATGATTCTTTCGAGAAGCTTCATCTTGTCATCGTCTTCTTCCCTCAGTCCAGCTTTGCGAGGTATTTTAACACCTCGCCTTCCTTCATCGTGATGTCTTGGGCGACATCATCTTCCTCAAAATTCAGTAAGTCCTCATCAGAATCCTGCGAGATTCCTGCCAAGTAGCAAGTTGGTGATCTTTGATCAAAGGAATTTCTCTCTAATATTTTCATCGGGGTTCTTCGCGAGGAAGTTCTAGTGTCAGTATCCTGCTCCTCCCCCCCCCCCCCAAAAAATATATATATATATATATATTCTTCGAAAGCCTTTAAGGCTTCTTCTCTGGACATTTTTGAAAATGTCGCTTTGAATAATTCTCTTGGGGCTTGTGTGGGTGCCCTTGTAGTTTGGTCAAGGTAAATAAACTTATTCTTTGAGTAGATGTTATCCTTCCCAAAGAAATCGAATTTATTCCACCAGTGTATGAAGACTCGTCGCCAAAGGAAATATTATTTTATATGGATCTTGAATTTTCCCTCCATCTTTGAATGAGTAATATGGTGCTTGATCATCTTTTGAATCACTTTAGGAGAATCTTCATATTCGGATTTTTCAGTTTGTGACCTCCTTTTCTTTCTTTATTCAGATCATACACCTTTGCACTTCATTGACATTTTGATGCTCTTTTCAACTCTTCTTTCATTTAGGAGCTGAGCTGGTTATCTTTGATTGAGGGTCAAGGGAAGGATCACTAAAATTTCAACACTAAAACCAGGGTAAAGATTGCATCTCTCCCTCCCCTCAAGAAAATAGTATAACACCTAGCCTCGGACCATCAATCCATCCATGCACTCCAACATACTCACCACAAGAGCTCAACTTCCCGCCCACCAAATAGGCAACAATGGTTTATCCAGCCACAATCAAACAAGCAGAACATTGCTACATGCCATAAGAGGTGCATATGAACAGAATAGACAAGAATCAAGCTCAAAAGATTTCAACTTTAGGTCATAGGAGATCAAACCAAATCAAGGCAAGTCCATGAACGATGAAGAATAGGAAGTATGATGAACATGCATCAAGATAACAAAATATGCATAACATGGATGATCTAGCAAACTATCCCTCCACACTTAAAACTTTACTTGCCCTCACATGAATAAAAGTATATAAAGAACATAAAAGCTAAGGCAAGGAACAATGTCACCTTGAATGAGGGGTAGTTGCTTATCATTGGTTGATCTCGGGTTTTGCTTCTTCTTCTCTTTGGGGTGCTTCCTCTCTACCTCCACACTTAAGCTCAACTCGGGTTTTTGTATTCATGACTTCAACAAAAAGGAGTTAGACTTCAAAAGATAACAACATAAAAACTTAAACATCATAAAAATAAATGACAAGAAAGAAAAGATATTGTCTTGGGGTGCCTCCCAAGAGCTCTAAATTTATAGTCCCTAGATGGACTTCTCCATTTGGGCTCATCCCTCCTAGATGGACTTCTCCAATTGGGCTCATCCCACATCCAAGAAGTGCTTGGCCTTCCAAATTTTCTCAGCAGACAAGTTTAGATCATGCTACTGGCCATTGCTTTCCTTGAAGGCCTGAGCGAGTGAACACCCCTTTACTGTGTTTTTGCGCTCTTCCAAGCTTCTTTGGTGTTCATCTCTTACCATGGCAGCTAGGTGACAGAGTTCCTCATTGATTTTCAATCATGCATCACCCTGCCATGGTTCACTTTCCGCCAGAGCTTTCTCAACTTCTTGTAAAGTAGGAGGTCTTTGATGTTGTTCCCTTGCTTCGGTGAACAGCTCCTCTTTGAGTGGTGGATTCCACTCAAGCTGGATTGGGTCACTGAGAGGACTCTTCTTATATGGGAACCTCTATCCCAATGACTCAACAGCTCTAGGGAGCACTTGCTTCTCATGTTTGCAAGGTTCCTCTTCAAGACATGGATTCGAATCCAACTCCAAGGGCTCCGAGGAAACAGCTGTTTGTAGATCAGCTGGCCTCTCCAAGGGCTCCGAGGAAACAGAAAAGAATTGGGAATCCTCCCAATAATCTCCGGCCAGATCTTCAAGCAATGCATAGGCTTGATTGTAACTCTTTTTCAGGAGGTTTCCACCTGCTGCTGTATCCACCTCACTTCGTGTATAGTGAGTCATACCATTGTAGAATAGAAGCACCGGCCTCCAATTAGGAAGTCCATGGTCTGGGCAAGCCCCCAACAGCTTCTTGAAATGCATCCACAACTCATACAAGTTCTCATGACTGTCCTGCTGAAAGGATTGGATCTCTGCCATAATCCTGGCTATTCCTTTTGAGCTCAGAGAGATCCTGCAACCAACAGAGAAAGAAAAGAAGAAATCAAACAAATAAAACAGTAAACATAAAGTAAAGAAGCAAACTAAGCATGAAAAGGGAAACTACTCCCCGACAACGGCACCCAAAACTTGATGGGACGAATATACGTCACACTAATGTGCAACTATACACAGTCGTACAAGTAATACATTACGGGAAGTAAGGGTCATCTCCCACAAGGAGTAGTCCTATACATGCTCAATCTACAACTCAACTAAATATAAACCGAATGAAAACAACAGAAGGGGGGTTTGTTCTAACTACTCTAAACTAAGATAAACATAAACTAATGATAATCAAGCTGAGCGTTGTCATCCCACTAGTCTCGAAGATCAGATCACTAAGGGATTCACAAATGTGGAGAAGTACCCAAGGCTTGGTCTCATGCTTCATCACTAGCCCTAAATTGCTAACTAAGGAGTTAATGCTTCATTCACTTTCTCTAACCAATAAGTCAAGTAAGGAGGTTGCACTAGGGTCACGTGATGGTTACCAAGCCATACTACTAACCAGAAGAGAAGGGTTGTCTATCCTCTCTCCTAAGGGATAGCGACGTAGTACAAATCCGTACTTAACATGAAATTGGTAACTAGGGGTGTGCTTCCCCTAATGCCACAATGTGTATGTCATATAAGTCTCCTCTTCCCATGTCCGTTAAGTCCCAAGGAAGAGGTCCAACACGAGCCAAGGGCTAACTACCCGAGACTCACTCACTCTCACACAAAGAAAGGAGGTAGTCGAACTTGGCTCACTCTATCACACCATGAGCCGTCTTTTCCTCCCATTATGTGCCAAGACATGAGTGAACTCGAAATAACAAACACCCACAGCAAGATTGAATCTTTAAGCTTACCGGAGGAAATGCAAAGATCATTGTAAAACATAGGCATACATTAAGAGAAAGTAAACTAGAACATCAATCCGAAGAAAACAAGGCTCAAAGCATCATGAATCCACAAATTCCAAGCCCTAGATCGAGCTATTTAGCTCATGCCTAAGACAATAGCTACTGTAAATGTAAAAGAAGGGAAGAAAAACTCTATTGAAGTTACCCAAGAGCTCGCACTCCGAGCTCCTCCTTCGGCGTGAGTCTCCTCCTCCAATTTCTCCTCCTTCTCCTAACTATCAGCCTCCCAAAGTTGAAAATGGCAGAATGAGGGGCTCTGTTACAAGTAGAGCACAAGTTCTTGGTCAATTACCACCACGCCCCCTCAAATTTGTGTTAGCCTTCTTCAATTAGTAAGGGCAGGATTGTCTTTTCTCTAGATTTGTGTACAGTGCGGTAGGTAGAGCTTTTGACATGTTTTTGGCGCCAAATGCACACAATCCTTGAATCAAAGTTGTAGAAAAGCCTCAGGTCTAGATGCTGGTGAAATTACAGGACCATCCCTCAAGTCGTTTAAGAGATACAACTCGTGAAATGGGCATGACAGTAACTGCGCGCAAACTGGGCATATTCTGTGACTTCAGCATAAAACTCCATCATGCATCCGTTTTCTGCCCTTGTTGTAACATAAAACTTGTAGAGGACTCTTTGACCGAGCTCCTAGTGAAATTACAGCTTTTTTTCAAGCCCTGGTTGGAGAGATATGTCCGTTTCAAAGGCATAGCGGTCACTTCCACCTTTTCCTTCGCCCATGTAGGTGTGTTTGTGTGTAAAATGGATTGAAAATCCATAAAACACATAAATATGCTGCAATGTACCTGTATGGGACGAAGTAAAGATAAATCAAGCAAAAATAGGGCATATGAATCAAAATCAATAATGAATCTCTAGCTAAATGAGTCTAAAAATTATCATATGATTTTGGCTCATCAATGCACACACTCGGTCCACATATCAGATCGAAATAAACAATCGAGTGGAGCCACTGTCGAATATTGTATAGGCTAGACTACCATAAATACTCAAGTTACCTGACACCCACAAATTAATCCATGATACACGTTAAGCAAAATAACATGTACGTAAATTCATACTCCACCATGCTGACCTGCAATGACCTCGTCCAACCTCTCCTCAGCCAGCTCGTGTGTGGCTGTGTATACTCTCGCTCGTCCCAGAGGTGGCAACGGTAGTGCCGGGTCCCGGGTAGCCTGGGGTGCAGCAGCGTGAGGCTTAGTAGGGCAGGTCATCTTTCCATGTCCCCTTTTCCCATAACTGAAACATGTCTTGTGCTGCCAGAAGTCAATCCCTCCCCCCGGACGAGGTTTTGGGCCCGCAGAAGGGGTGGGGGTCGCCTATAGGATGGGGCGGATGCAGATGCTCGGGTCTCAGTGTACCTCACTCGCTTGGCTTCACTTTGGATTTCCAACAATTCTGGTTCCATGCGCACAGCAGCATCTAGTAGCTCCTCAAACCAGTTAGTGATAATGCTGGTCACTGCCACACGGTAAGCCCTCAGCAACCCCTTTCGAAACCTAAGTATCTTCGTTGCCGGATTTTCCATGGTCTGAGTGGCATACCTGCCCAACTCGTAGAATCTGGCATTGTAATCCAGTACTGACTGCCCATTCCACTGAACGTAACTCTCGAACTCCCATAGTTTCCGGATCATCCATGAATCAAGAATCTAGTAGCGCCTAAATGCATCGCGAAAGGCCCGCCAACTGCACTCCTTGAACTCTCAAACTCGGTGCTATGCTCAACCACCATGATTCAGCACCACCTATTAGATAATAATTGCTACGTCCACCTTGAGGTCCTCAGGCGTCTCACAAGATAACATATGCTTTTCGATCTCCATTAGCCACTCTTCGGCATTCTCTGGACCTTTGTCGCCCATGAAGGTACTAGTTCTCCACTTGTGCATAACTTCTTGTTGCGCGCTCAGGCCTCATCGCACAAGTGGCATGATCGGGTCATGTACAGTCGGGGTGGGGTCAGATGCGAGGGGTATACTCCCAGTGGGTGTCCCAGTAGACAGTCTAACCATATAGGCTGCCGCTATCGCCGTAAGTACCCAAAACATCTCAGCAGGTATCATGCTCACTAGCACCTGCAGAACGGGTCCAATGATCTCACCCGGCCTTCAGGCGCTGGAGTTGTCCTCTGCGGAACAAGCAGATCAATGTGTGACTTTTTCATGACTCATCTCGCCTGCAGGTAACAGGGTACCATCAGCTGCGGCCTGAGTGCGCATACGACACTTACTCTCCATGTCGTGTACAAATTCAAACGGTCATTCTCGCATGTTCCATCATATATTCATAAACATGAGACTCTCTATCACTACCAAGCTAGTCCCGCAGAAGGTCGTCCCATACCTCGTTGGTTCCCCAACAACGAGGTTAGATCAAACCTGGCTCCGATACCAAATGTAACGAACCACAATTCTCGGATTGTGGGCAGGGGTTCGTTAGGGCAGTACGGTCCACGGCCATACCCGAGCCCATTTAGTAATGTGTAATAATTACAGTATAAAGCCGAATATCTCAACCAAATCGTCAAACCCATACGAGGTACACATGAAAAGGGTTCAACCCAAACCAAACAGGGCAAACATGACTAGGATCAGAAATAACATAAGTCTAAGTTCTTGCAACGAAACATAACAGTAGTCTAAAGATAAAGTCCCCGATGATCATCACTCCGAGCAACCAAGATCAGCAACCCTCGTGCTCTGCAAGAAAGACATACAGATGGGTACGTGAGCCAATGAGGCTCAGTAGGTAATCGATCCCTTGAGGTACTCGTATTAGGATTTAAGAAACTACGACAATCAATTTGATATCACTTTACCAAAATATCATTACTAATTCATTTACACACAAAATATTTAACACAAAATCCAAGATCATTTAGCACATAATAACGGTCAGTCAAATACAAGCTATATACGCCCAGATCACGAGCCGTATACCCCGGCCGGTTAACATTACGTGGCAACTCTCATTCGTTCACCGGTCGAGTCCCTGCAACTTGCTCATAGCAGCTCCGTCACGTACGCTGTCTCCTGCCACTCATCATTTGCGTCACCCATTCTGCTCCCAAACACTCCCAACGATCCTTTGTCTTCGGTCACACATTCCGCTCGCGGAATCTCTTATCGAACTGTACTCAGATCCCTCATTCTGCTCATGGAATCTCGCATCTCTCAACTCTCGACGACCACTCATTCTGCTCGCGAAATCTCCCATGATTCAGCTCTCCGATCGCTCATTCCGCTCGTGGAATCTCGCCTCGTTCAGCTCTTCAATCGCTCATTCTGCTTGTGGAATCTCACATCGTTCAGCTCTCGAGGACCGCTCATTCTGCTCGTGGAATCTCACGCCAATTTCATCGGTGTTGCTCTTTCCTGCTCGCGGGAATTTCCCTCCTCCTTACATCCCTGATCATTCCGCTCACAATCATCAACACGCCCGTATCCCTCATTTAACAGCTGAACAAACTACTCACGCCAGTCACTATGACCGTCGGTCTGTTAAGTTCCTGCAACTCAGATCCTCAATCTCATATATATCACTCGGCCGTTCACCCCTGATTTCATCCGTCCATTTTCTTCCTCGCACCTTAACTGACTTTCCCAAATTCTTCCTACCAAACCACAGCATAACAACAATTCCACTTTCCATATCGAAATCACTCAATACGGGAATAAACAGGGAACATTCAGGGGAGGGCCATAAATCGCTATAATTCCACACCAATGAGATATCGAGATAGCACAGATCCAGAATAGCAGGCATAATCAAGAGTAATAACCACCAGAAATCACCAATAAACACATATTCCATGAATAAATCAGCACACAAAAAAACGAGTGCACCTTCCATACCCATATGACCGGAGCGACAACGAGGATTGGCCGGAGATACGAATCAATCTCCAACGACTGCGAATCTCACGGCACAACAACCAGTGTTGAGAGCTTAACCCACTGTCAGGCAGCCCCTTCGCCGCTCCTCCCCGCCCAAGGTCAAACACCTACCGTGGTTTTCATTTACAACTAGTGCTCTTCCCGCAACCAATAGAAACAACAACCCTCAACCCAAATCCCACATCCGTTTTCTTTTATACTCGCCCCCACTCCTTATCCTCTGTCCTCGTCACTGTACGGAAAATGGCTTATCCTTTCTTAGCCGGAATCCACTGGCAAACAGCTTCAATCAAGCAGAGCAAGGAAATTGGGGTGGGGTCAGGTTTAAGGGAAAAAGAGTTTGGGCCTCCGGGGGCTTCGTGAGGTACTTGGGTTGATTAATTTTGGCCAAAAAACCTCCTCCCTGTTCAGCCCATTTTCGGTTTAAATCGAAATGGGCTGAACAGCCCATCAGATACGGCCCGTTACCACGAGTCGAAATACAAATTTAAATACTTTCGCAATTATTCAACGATTAATAAAATTCGAAAATCAGCATACCTTACAGTCGCCCTCAGAGATCCAGCATGATCTGGATTTTGATAAATAATTTTTTCTTTATCAGTCATGACCTTCTGCAGGGATATCCAGCAAGTTCTCCGTTGCTCCATTTCTGTGCTATTCAGCACCTTTTCTTCTGCTATGAGGTCATATGATCGCAGTTCGCACTGCAGTTGCTCAATGTTCTTGTCAACATTACTGAACACATGCTTGTTCCATTCTCTAAACTTTGTTCTCATACAGTGAAGCTTATGGTGAAGTACATATCCAGAGCCACCAGTCACTTGCATTTGTTGCCGCTCACTTGCCACCATATTTGCAAAATCAGGGTGATCATACCAACAGTACAATGTGTTTCTCAATTTTGGCCCCCAATTCATCTCTTCCTGCTTGAGTGTGACCGGGCAGTGATCAGACACCATACGATTCAAACCATGCTGATATATTTCTGGCCAACTCTGCAACCAAGACTCCGACAGCAGGAATCTGTCAATTCTACTACTGCAGGCCCCTGATACGCAAGTAAATCGACGCTGCTGCAATGGGAGATCAACTAAATTTGCATCTCTAATAAATGATAGAAAATCTGTCATCTCCCTAACCACTGGTGCCGCTGCACTTTTCCTCTCATC
>JAOYMZ010065664.1:0-12612 GCA_025802335.1 Pinguicula primuliflora
ATAAAATATAATAATACTACAATTTGACTAAATTTATGGCCCTTGAATTCATCAAAGTAAAAATTCGCAGTACTATGAAAAGGGTAGGGGGCGGATTTAAGGGGGGGCACGTGCCCCCCTCCAGTCCTATGTACATCCGCCCCTGACATCAATGCTATATGATAACATGTTTTTTTTGTAAGTAAATTGTTGTATTCCATTCCAAAAAACTGTACAAGTTTACATTATGGAACTTGAAGTTTCCATAGTCACTGGCCTCTCCAATTCAGATTACAAAGTAGTTTTCATGTGCTCATAGCCTCACAACTATGCTAAAAGAGAGCTTCGGATCAGCTAACCAGGCCGCCATTGAGCTAACTCCAAGAGTTTTGCCATGAGCAGACAGCTAGCTCCACACTTCAGTCTTGATACTTTCGAATGCACTTTTGGCACCTTCACCGTCAAATCTTATACAATTTCGTTCTCTCCATATATTCCAGACCGTTGACAACATGTGTTATCAATAAGTGATACCACAAATTCTATAATGTAAGTGAGTTTTTATTTTAATTTTTTTTAATTATAATTATTTTAATATTATATTTTTATTTCTCCATTTTTTATTACAATCGTATTTAGCCGGCGAATCGTTCATAAATTGTCAAAGAGTAATGCTACACATACTTACTCTTTTTTATTTAATTATGTGTTGAGTCAAAACGACACCATTTTAACTTAAGTGTACACATATTAAAATAAATATATATTTTTTGGAAAAAATCACTTTTAATCCCATAGGATTGCTGGAGTTTCACTATTGGTGCCATAAGATTCAAAATATCACTATTAGTCTCATAAGTTCCATAACTTTAATCATCCTTATAATATGTTTTACCTGCAATAGCAGATTTTCTTAGCTTTTTAATTTTTTAATAATTTAAATACAAAACTGAAATTGAAATATAAAATATAATAAAAAAGGAAAAATTATATGAAAGGTGTGGAACCCTTCTCGACCGCTTGTCTTTGCCGATCTCTTGCTTTCATCCACCACTAGTCGCCGCTGTGACTCGCCGCCGCCGCCACCCACTTTCAGTCATAGTTCTAACAAACGGGCTACAAATGCAAGTCGAAAAACTCATGGAGGAGTTCCAATGCTTAAAAAGAATGACAAGAAATTTGTTAGAATTCAGAATCTATAAGGAGCTATTCAATCTATTCAGAAAATGGTGGAAAAAAAAACAAAAGGAAGGAGAACCTTTTTGTTTAAGTGCACTATTTAGACAACAATATTATGAAAAAAGTCAAAATTCTTGATGCTATGGTTCTTGTTTTGAATTGAACCTAATTTTGCTAATTTTGTTGATGCAGTTATCTTGCTTATGAATCTAATTTTATGTTACAAGCGTTTTTTTATTTTTGTGATGAAATGAATGACATGAAATGATAATTTTTCTTCTTAATTAAATAAATTGATGGGAAGCAAGCTGATGTGTCACTATCGGGGCCATAGGGTTGGTAGGTAGATAAATGGATCTTAGTCATATCTAACCTTATAAAACTATTTTTGAAAATTAAACTTAAATAATTATAAAAATAAACTCAATTATTAAAATAAATAAAAATTGAATATATTTAAGTTTATTATAATAAACGATGATACTAAACCGCCAACTAACGTAATTATACTCCTTCTCGCAAATCCCAACCACCGTCAAGGTTTTCCGATCGCTGGAAAATACAAATCAACATTTTTCTATTATTCTCCATTCTATGCTCAAATTTTCCGGATACACATTCAAAGAGAGTGAGAGAGACAGAGAGCATCAATAGCGCATCATGAATAGAGCGGGTCTAATCAGTATTCCATTTTTTGAGGTGCGTTTGATTCTGAATTCTAGCTTATTTATGGACAAAATTATTTAGTTCGTTATATGGGTCATGCATTTTGGTGTGATAATTTTAATTCCGTGATCCGAACATTTATTCTCTGGGTTAATTCAGTGTTTGTGGTCAAGAATACAGGATGCGGCCTGCATTCTGTCACCCGACACCTTGAAGTCGTGATTACCGTGCTTGATCGAGTAACCCGACCACTTGATTCTACGTATTTATATTATATATACGACGCTCTATTTTGCAGATAAAGCTGACTTTATTTTATAAGATTGTAAATCTTGATTAAGTAAAGGATCTTCTGGAGCTTAGAGGAACAGGTGTCGATTGTAGTTTGAGAGCTATTCAAATCGAGTAGAACCTATTGTTCGCATCTTTATAGATCTCCTTTACATCATATATTTTCTTAGTAGAGAAATAATAGATTTAGTTTTACAGTGCAATCCCAAAAGCAAGTTCGATCATACAGAGTCTACCATTTTCTTGTGTGATGACGGCGATGTTGTAAGATTTTTAAGCCAACGTGAGAACGAGGATTCAACGAGATACACCTTGGAAATTGTTTTGCGTCCTATGGGAGTGGTAAAATGCACGCAGGCTAGCTTCATGATTATGCCGAGACATGAGTATGTGACATTCGATGTGGCAATGTGTGAGACCAAAGCTAACGGACTGGTTTGCACGTAAGCTCAACGTCAACAAGATAGAAGTCGTGATAAACATTCAGGCTAAGTCACCTTGTGTAGATGAATTCGCAGCAACAAATCAATCTGACGCGCGTTCACACAGTCTTAACTCACTGGTGCCGGACTACACAAGGGTGCATGACGAGGAAGCATATCGCGGCATACATTTTCATGTCATTCCCATCAATGCACCCCTTTATCCTCCCCCAAAGGTTCATGAAAAGAAGAGAGGAAGGCCAATTTATTTGCATTCTCCAATGGAAGGTGAAGTAAGAATGAAGTGCAAGAATCGGTGCCAGAAGTGCGGTCTCCTCGGATACTATGCGAAGACATGCAACAATGGACATGTTGATAAGGAAAGTGAAACTACAAGTGGATGGCGAGAATGAGGTATTGCAGATCGTATCGAACCTTGTCTAATTTTTCATTTGTATGCTGAACGTTTAATTGAGACTTGAAAAGAATGATTCAGTTGTATTCATTTGCGTGATATAGTCGAGAATTCATCAATCCTTCATTTTTTAACATAAGCGACACTTAATTATAGCAGTCGTAATCATGATCTATAAAATTAATGATCCAAAAAATGATCTATAATATAATTCATCACTTTCATTCCAAGATGCTAGAGTTCTCTTATTATTCCTGATAATACACGTATCATACGTGGTTACCCCGAATATCTCATTCGGGCCTCAAATCTGCCTATCAATGTCGGGTATAACGTGACCTATGACTATGAGTAATCATGATCTATAATGCCAGAAATGATTATTTGCATAATCATGATCCATTCATTAGCATAATCATGGTTTATAATATAATTCAGCACTTCAAATATTTTGGAGTCTCTCATTATTGCTAATATACACGTAACACGACTATCGATGTCGGGTATAACACGTCCAACGAGTAAAGCAAGAACGTACGTGGTGAACCCATATACTGATTTTGGACCCTATGGGTAAGGAGTAGGAGGTGTCCCCTTAGCCCTTTAAGCTTAAAACAATAATTATATATTAAATTATAGCACTTGACTCTTAAAAATATCCAGTATAATATTGTCGAAACAAACACAATAATCGACAAGACCGAAACGTATCGTGGTTATCACGGAAGAGACAAGCTCCAATTATCCTGTAATAAGCACAATATTTGTGGTTCTATCCACGTCTGACGATAAGAGCGCAACTATACGTGATAAGCACGGATAACGCAGCCGGGGCATAAACTATTAATCAAACACAGCAATCGACAAGACTGCGATACATCTAATTATTAACGCAGTCGACTATGCGTACTCTTTTAATTATTTTTAAATTCATGATTGTGGTATATAATTCATCACTTTAAATTTGGTATAACGTCTATCTAAATCATGAGACGCACAATGTATGATTAATTCGTATCCAAGTTAAGTTGCTCTTATGAGGAACGTAATGAAGTCTGTTTGTTTACAATCTACTTAAAAATATTGTCTTCAATACCACAAGTGCCAGAGCACTCGCTAAAAACTAATGTATCCACACGCCTGTTTGTCCATTCATACTTACTTAGCTTGGAAAGTAGAGTAATTATAGTTTTATCATATATTTTAGTCATACTTAAATTTTCTAAATAGCGTTGTCGGAACAAGCACATCAGTTGAGTAACAAGGTGCGACTATATGTGGTAAACCCAGGTAACGCAATCGGACCCTAAACTATTAACATTAAACCAACACAATCCGTTAATTACTCTTAAATTCATAATTGTGGTATATAATTCATCACTTTTACACATTTTAAATTTGGTGTAACACCTATCTAAATCATAAGACTTACAATGTATGATTGATTCGTATCCAAGTCAAGTTGCTCTTACGAGGAATGTAATGAAGCCTCTTTATTTTCAATCTACTTGAAAATACTATCTCCAATCTGGCAAGTGTTTGAGCACCCGCTAAAAACTAATGTATCCATACACAAATTTGTGCATTCATAGCATGAAAAGTTGAGTAATTAAAGTTTTTCATATATTTTATCCATACTTGAATTTCCCGAATAGTATTGTCGAAACAAGCACACCTGCCGAGTAATAAGGCGCGACCATGCGTGGTGAACCCAGATAACGCGGTCAGGCCCTAAATTATAGGGATTTTCCAATATACATTGTATGACTATACGTGGTGAACCCAGATACCTCAGTCGAACTCTAAACCATATGGATTTTTTTCCTAATGCATTAACACAGTGCGTCTTTTCATATACTGCAGGTGCAATTTTTTCATGATCTACTCAAAGCTACGTCTTTTCACTAATAGAGCGAGTCTTTTCATATCCTGGTGTGATGTTGAACCGCTGTATACCACATCCACGATGTAATTATGATAATTCCAATCCATATAAATAGATTCAACAACAAGAAACCTACTCCTCACTTCCTTCTCTAACATAGTTGTCAACGTTGCTTCCTTCTCTGTTTCCATTCCTGCCAGAATAAGGCACACCATATTCTTTTTTGCAATTATCTTTATCCCGGAAGACAAATCAGCAGTCTTCTACCAATTAATACCTCACTTTTACAAGTGAAGTGGTGTTGTTGTGTCTTCTTGGATAAAAAATAGCTGTCAAGATTCGTCTCCATTCAGTGACCCCTTTTGGCCCTCAATGGATTATCTAAGTATGTGGTAATGTTTTATCGAGGTATGTGGCGAGGCTTCCGGTTTCCTAGGCGAGGAGCAAACATTGGAGGAAACTAGTCATCTCTTCAAGTAGTATTCCGTTCAATACCTTCAAATCTTCTAACAAATTAGCCTTTGCGGTTACCAATTACACCCCCACTGAAGCAATAAAGCAATGAAGGGTTAGATTACGGTGTTTGGTACTCCTATAGAAAATCGAGAATCTTCCACTAAGTGGAGGGGAAGAACCTTCATCATAGTATATAACAAATAAAGTGTCGACAGAGGGGTTCGCTTGTATCCCGACGATGCAAAGTAGTTTATAGTTTAGTTAATTTCATTCCATATTTTGTAAAATCGCATTATAAAATATTAAAATTTCATTACATACGCGATGAGCAGAATCGGTTTGTTTGGATTTTGGTGAATTTCGTAAATCTTACTAAGGCATTCATTCCTAACGCAGCAAATCGTGTCAATTTTGCCAAATTCGTTTGGACAATTCAATTGAATCAATAAATTAAATTCCCTAAAGTGCTTGAGCACCTATCTAAATACTTAGACGTACAACCCTAAAGTTCGGAAAACTAATGTATCAACACCCATATTGTTGTCATAGTTAAACATCGTGAATAGCCTAGTCGGAACAAATCCACTTCAGTCTGCACGACCATTACCCGACGCGGTTAACCTGTCGTACCATTCGTGCTCCAACTATCTGTTAAAAAGCGCAACATCCATTCTTTTCCTGAAGAGATATGTTAGACTCTGCATCAAGTCAAAGATTATGCTTGTTTTTTCAAAGTCTGCCTGTGTCTTCAAAGTTTACGTTCTTTCATGCACAATGAATGGGAAACAGCTGGATATCACGTTCACTCTTTAAATAGACGCAACAATAACACGAAATTCATTGTCATCCGTTTCCATCTCCGTCAGGATAAGATAATCAAGTGGCGCATGTATGTCTTTCGGGATAAAGAGAGCTTCCCTCTTTGTACAGATTAGCTAGCATAATTTTCCAGTTCCTTTATTGAGGAAAATGATATAAGCTACCACTTTTTCACATCACATGGATATGTACAGGGATGTGCAATACCATTTGCTGGTTTGATCCCCAAGCTGGCAATTAAGCCTTTGTGCACATGTACCAATGAATGAAGCATCTCTTTCAGTTTCTTTAATGATTATACTTGTAATTGTTGTCTTTATATTGTAAAATTGATGAAATGATTGATATATGTTCTATTTTAATTTTTACTTTCTGTTCAAGTCATTCACTCGAAAATCGGATGTTCATTCATTTCTAAATCGAATACACGAGTCGGAATAAGCACAACAGTCAGTGAGGACTTCTATTTCATAACAATCAATTCGTTTGGAACCCGGATAGCCTTTCGATTTCTATCACAGCAGTCGAGACTAGATGAACAAATTATCTATACCCTGAAATGTTGGGATGGAGTGGATTGTAAAGGAAAACAATAAATTTTCATTATTTACCGGTTTCTAATATACAAAAAAAAGGAATCTAATATAGCCGACATCAAATTCTAATATAATCGTCGAGTTCACCGTGCCTATACGTGTATGCCAATCGAATTCACAATGACAAAACTAAAATCACACGCGTGGATCGTATGCCAATCGAGTTCATTCGATTAGAACAAAATAATTAATGATGTTTCTGAACTCCGTCGAGTTGACTGCGACTATACGTGAATGCCTATCAAATTCACCATGACTGAACCAAAATTATACATGTGGACCGTATGCTAGTCGAGTACACTGCGACTATATGAGACAAATGGGTCGAGACCTTCGTGAAGGTTCTCTTCGGCTGCTTCGGCATCATGGCGGTATCCACGGCGAATGACATCTCCACAAATTGCTGGACGACTTCGACTACTTCGGCATCATCTTCCACTGTTCCATTGATGTGTTCGCGCACAACATCGGCAGCTATTCGGCCTAACACGTTAACGTTCATCATACGGTGGTTGATATCACCACAAATGGCAGAGTCAGTGAGGACATTCATTTCAAAAATCATAACAATCTATTCGTTCGAAATCCGGTAGCACATTCATTCTAAAATCGGATAGTCGAGACTAGATGAACCAAACTATGATTAACATTCTAGACTAGATTCTTCCTACTTAATTTCCACAAGCAGTCCGAATACGATTACTCCGTTGACCATGACGGCATATCGTTAGACAAGACAGACACACCACAATGTTGATCGGCATCATCTTCCACTTTTCTATTGAAGCACTCGCGCAAGACAACTATTCAGCCCAACACGTCAACTGATATCATACAGTAGTTGATGTCACCGTGTATAGCTCACCCTCCAAGTAATTCTGTCTGAATGGCAAAGTCAGAGGTAACGTCAAAGAATTCGATTGTTCCAGTCACCCAGCGATGTTTAGAGGTAGAAGCAGTAAAGTTGGATGATAAGCTCCAAAATACGATGACTGCATTAGTAATGTTGAGGTTATCCAGACTAAGAATATCGTGCCATGCTAGGTCATGGTGTTCAGCGGTTACAAAGTCAAGGGCGACATTGGATGCAAAATCATCTCGGGTATTTTCTGCCATGTTGCATAGGGCGACGAGGTGTGCGACTTTGGAGGCGAAGGCGGTTGCAAAGGCTACCATGACACAGAGTCGATGAATGAGACGACAATAAGGTCGGAGGCAATCATGACAAAGGCTGTAACTAAATTGGCTAAGACTGCGATGACGACATCCATAGTTTAAACTTTTAAACTCTAAGTTTTTCCCTGTCGGAGATGCTACAGTGAAAAGTCTTCAGACGATTGACTTGATTAGAAGGTATTAAGACGGTTTAATATTTTATTTTTTATTTTTTTAATGCCTTTCAGGTAATAAAACAATAAAAATAAATCAAAAATAAAATAGAAGATTAATTCATCAAATTTATATTAGATAAATTCAAATATCAAATTAGCCATGGTATGATTAAAAAAATATACAAATATTAAAATAAAAAATAAAAATAAAAAAAATAAAAAAATAAAGAAATGAACATGCCGGCTCGATTAAAGCTGACCACGGACAAGTCCACCGGTTAATTTTTTTTATGACACGCGGTCGTCGTGGCTTTTTAAAAATGCCAATGCCCGAATTTGGCAAGTCCGAGAATAGAGCCCAGACTTGCCAAATCAGGGAATATGCACTCGGACTTGGGAAAACCGGGAATTATAATTCCCGGTCTATTCGTGTGATTAGAACAATTAATGACGGTAATTAGGGTAACCTGGACTTCCCAAGTTCGGGATATTGGGTTTAGGCTCTTGGTGTTCGGAAGTCCGGGTAGTATATTCGCATTCTATTTTTTAAATTTTTTATTGAATAGCATTTTTATTTTTTTACGAAAATAAAATAATAAAATATACGTGTAATACATAAACCAAACCAAACCAAACCAAACATACCCAGTAAATTCCACCCTTAGGCAGGGTCTGGAGAGGGTAAGATGTACGCAATCATACCACCACTCCTCAACAGGATGGAAAGATTGTTTCTGTAGAGATCCTCAACTCGAAAAAAAATAAAAATAAAAATAATAATAATAATAATAATAATAATAAATAATAAATAAAAATAAAATAAAATAAAAAATAAAAAATAAAAAAATAAAAAAATGAAAAAATAAAATAATAAATATCATTGTTTATTTTGTTGCAGTAATTTGTCCATAATATCCTGCTATGATTCCAGCTCAGTCTGGGCTTGTGAGGATCCAATGCCTAAATCAAAACTCAGGGCTTGTATCCCCTGAGTGCCAAGTGGATTCCACTCGTACTGATATTCTGGTTCAGGCACAACAGTACCTTTTATCCGGAATGAGATAACTGAGATGCATTGCTGCGTAGCCTCTCGCCACTGATCTACTGTCTCACAGCGTTGTTGCATCTCTCGTAGTCGGCGAAGCTGTACATAGTAAAGGATAAATTTAGATGAATAAATTGAATAAAAAATTCATAAATAAAAAATAAAAAACTAATTTTACCATCATTGTCAGTAACGAGTACCTGTCGTATGGAACTCCCCTCTTCGGTCTTGGCAATATGAGACTATAATAGGGTCGGCGATGCCGATTAAACCATTCAGTATAAGTAGGATCTCATCTGCCAATCATACTCGCTAGAGGTGGATTCCCAGTAACGTAGTGCCCCAAATTGTCTCACGTCTGATGGTAATGTGGGAGGAGAGTACTTCGAGGACAGCCAACGGTCCCGTGAAGCAGCATCTCTATGATCCTGTCGATCGGCTCCAAAATGGGCTGAACATAGCCAAACTGATGTCGAACACGACGGGCGTGAACGAACTCAATGAACTCCATCCAAAAGATAGGACCGTCGTAGTTCCACAAGAACCGGTCTTCAGCACTAACCTGAAATATCTCTTCTACACTTTACGGAGTGGAGACGAACTACACATAATATATGAATCGTTAGGGTCAATTAAAAAAATTTGAATATCATTCTCTAATATTAAAAAAATATTGAAATATCAAAATACGAACCTGGTCGGCACGTACATCATCCAACTACATTCGGATCATCCAGATCACATGTCTCCCCTCGTCTACACTTCTCAAAATCCTCACAAATTTTACCCCGTAGACCTCAGGAAAGTTCAGATTTCTCCGAATCTCGTGGCTTTCCAGCCGTGTGGACAGAATCTGGGGGGAGATAGTAGGTAATCTAGAATACCCCCATAGCTGAATGAGCCGCGTCGCTCCATCCATGGTTTTAGCATCTTTGGTGTGAGCCATGCATAGATAATGATGAAGGTGACACAGCACGATGCTCCCCCAGCTATAATGCCTGATGGTGCAAAGGTTCTCCAACAAGCGAAAAATCCTCATAGGAATTTTATTACCAGACTTATTCGATAATAAAATACCACCCACTATGAGTGCAAGCACGATGCAGGCATAGAACTGGACCTCCTCCTCGATGCTCGTGAGAGATGACAAGAAGTCCCTAACAAAGGGTATCTTGACTGCAGACTGGGAGAAGGCGTCTCTAGGTAAGCCCATACCAATCCATCATTCAAAATACAATTAAGACTCCTGCAACGTCCAGTGTGCATCCCCACAGCACCAAAATGAAGGGGGTACCGTCAATAGGAATCCCCCACAACATCGAAAAATCATGGAGAGTAATCGAACACTTCCCAAATGGTAACCAGAATGTATGTGTGGTCAGATGCCACCTCTCAACCAGTGCCATAATAAAGTGATGATCCTCCCGTATATCTGCAGCGAGGTAAGCACCTCACATGCCAGCATCAAATATGTACTGCTGCACCCGGCGATTGATGGAACAGATGTAAGTCACACTAATGTTCAAGTATACACAGTCGTTCAAGTAATACCTTACAGGAAGTAAGGGTCATATCCACAGGGAGTAGGTCCTTAACATGCATCGATCTACAACTAATCTCAGAGTAACCGAAGATAGGTAGTTTGGAATTACAACTATTAAGCAGAAAAAAGTAAAACTACCTAAGAAAGCAAGTAAAGATAACTAGCCAAGCTCAAGCCAATATCGATCATATACCGACTCAAACTAGCTAGATGGACTAGATAAACATAATGGTGTAGAAAGCCTAAGCACGGGTATATTGCCTAACTAGAGAGATAACTCAGGGCTTAGGTTTTCTGCTTTGCCTAAACTCTATTAACTGTCTTAATTTACCAATGACTACTATTTTGCTTGTTTTAAAACCACAGAACCTTGCATGATCAGTCCTGTTTTACGAGGTACTTCTCATTTCATCCAACTTAAAGACAGGTTAGGGGTAATATCCCAAGAACGGCCAATTGGAGAACATCAATAGTCCTATTCTTTAGATATGGCACCGCAAGTTAGGAGTAATAGCTCAAGGACGGCAGTGTGATTTATGCTATTGTAGAATCCATACACCTATATGGTCGTAGTGAGTATGAACCACCTAAATGAGCCCAAATAATCCGGTCGAATTACTCAAACTATTAAACCAGCATAAGCCATTTCAAACAAAGCAAAAACTGAATCAAAGATGCATAAAAGACTAATTAAAGATTGTTTAGGCTCGGCTCAATCGAGCTTCGAGCTTAAAGAGATACAAAACAAGCCAAAGATCCAGCCATAGCTCTGATGAACTCTTCTCCAAGGGGATCTGGACGGCTACTCCATGAAGAACTCTTCCACTTGAATCGCCTCAATTCCTTCTTCATCCATTAAATATGTGATTTTCGTCCATAGCCTCCCCCTTGGAGTGGGGGAGGGGAAGATAGGAGCTTCTTCTCTGAAACTGAAGGTATATATAGCCAAGTCCTAGGGCAACATCCTGGTACAATGGCAAGGCTACCCCTCAAGTGAAATGAGAGATACAAGTGCATTTATGGGCATCTCGGTCATTGCAGTTTCACTTGATATATTCTGATAATTGGACATAAAACCCTAGCTTGGACGCCGACTTTACCTCTGATATGTAAAGATGAATTGTAGATGACCTCTAGGGCAACACTCCAGTCAAATTACAGCTCGATCCTCCAACTCCAAGTGGTTTGATAGATATGCAAGCTGCAAGGGACATATTGGTCATTGTGCGCAGATTTTACCACTTCAGGTAAATCGAGTGGAAGCTCTATCCTCCGCTCATTTCTGCCTTCCTTGTAAACATGAAACTTGTAGAGGACTCTTTGACCGAGCTCCTGGTGAATTTCCAGCCCAATCCCTACTGTGTTTGAAGAGATATGATCGTTTGAAGGGCATGGAAGTCATTTTCTCTCCCTTGCCAAGAATGGTCAAACACCTTTTGGAGAGATTATTGATCTTTTTCCGAAATAGCCAAATCTTGTCTCTTATAACCCATTTATGTGTATAAACACCATATAGCACTTCCAAATGTCCATGTGCACCTATATAACACAATTAAGCACAAAGTAAGGTGTAGAATAAGTGTTTAGGTGAATAAATCAATGAAAATACTAAGTGAAATGAGCTAAAAAATAGATATGAATTTAGCTTAACTCTAGCAAACGTATACGTAGATCCGGATGGTGTGTTTTCATCACGTGATCTACCTTTATGTTCCTTTCCAAAACTTTTGAGCTACGATGTGTGCTCAAATCTCATAACACTTCCTGTGAAATCGGTTTGTACAGAACTGTTCTCTAACTTTGCTGCGTAGTCATGCTATAAAATAGAACAATAATTCATATCAATTCAAATAACAATTTCTAATAATTCATAACAATTCATAAAAATTCATAACAATTCATAAAAAATCATAACAAATTAATAACAATTCAAAATATTTCATAACAATTCACTAATAATTTTTAATATTCCATAACAATTCATA
>JAOYMZ010065675.1:0-12612 GCA_025802335.1 Pinguicula primuliflora
TTTAGATAAAAGGATTAGACCCCGATATGCTGACGTATTTCTTATTCAGCAGGTAGGATTGTATAACGAATCGGGTCGAACGAGCACGCCATATTTCATGCTCTGTTTGATAAGATTAACGAACGATCTGAGTCTGCTTGTTAAGCTAAACGATATAACTTTGTGTTTGAGCTCAGTTCGTTAAGGTTCGCGAGCGGTTCACGAACAGTTTGCTAACAAGCATCTCGTTCGTGTTCGTCTCATTTATGTGTATTGTTTACATGTTCAAGCTAGTTTGTTTGGTTCGTTTGCATTAATGAGTAATGCAAATTAAGGACAAATTGATATTTTCACCGTCATTCAACAATTCACTCAACAAAAACAATCATAATTGATGGGTAAATACACGTGTATTACGAATATATTTTAATAGCTTTAAACCGTAATCAATGTAACCATTCAGGATTGGTTGATATGGTATTAAACATAATTAAAATCAACCAAAATTTTCAAGACTCTAACGAAACGCGCTCGTAGATTATGATGCCTACTCGCCTGAATTCGAATAACACAAATAAGCTCGTCTTATGTCTCATTATATACAAAAATAAAATTATAATATCAAAAATAAAATAACCATACGCGTAGGGTTGTTTAACGAATCGAGCTCAAACGAATAGGTCATGTTTGACGAATCGAGCCAAGCTTGTTTATTAATCTTAACGAACAGAGCTTGTTTGAACTCTATTGGTTAAAGTTTACGAACCGAATAAACAAGCTGAATTCGAACTTATTCGCGAACGAGCCTGTTCATGTACATCCATATGAGCAGGAAATTGATTTGTCCATCATGAAGGTGTCCAACACATAATCCATTCTCAGATAAATTATTACCATGTCTACTTTCTTCTTTAATGTTCCTTTTGAGCTGTATATTTTGTAGTCGTATCAATATAACACACTTCCAATTTGGCACTTCAAACACACTTCTGTCACATGGCAGGAGAGAATTGGATTACAGTTAAGGTATTATTTTTAACGTTTAATTTGGCCCAATATTATATTAAATAATATGACAACACATGACATAAGTGTGTTAGAAGTGCCTAATTTAAAGCATGTTATATCATTTTCGCAATGCAAATTTTATCGTATAAAAATATTAAATAATATAGATTACTTTGTATGTGATTCTAAATATTAAAATAAAGGGGAATTTGAAACAAAATAGTACTATCCACATGTTTATCCCTATAATTTAAATAGGCCGCTTAGACGGTCGCATACTCCTTCATAATTTGTAGTGGTAACATAAAAGCAACTTTTTAGAAGGGGTTTGCAACCTCTTCTAAAAAGTAACTTTTGGCTTTTGGCAGTTGAAAAGTCAGTTTACAGTGTTTGAGAATTAAGCTTTTCCTGTTTGACTTTTGGCTTTTGCGGTGGAGAAGTAAAAAAAAGTCTAAAAGCCAGAAACATCTCTAGGGTTGCTTTTAGAGTGCTTTTGGCGGTGATATTTTTGTAAATATTTAAAATATTAAATTTAAGACATTTTGCAAACACTTTTCAGTTTTTTAATGAAAGTTTCTTTCACCAGAATACCTTCTGAAAATCTATTTTACATAAATATAATAACTTGCAAACACCCCGAATGTTTGAATATATGCAAATTTTATCCAATGAAACTATTAAATATATAATATAGATGATTAGATGACTTAGCATGTGATATTCTAAATATTAAAATAATTTGAATAAAATAATACTATCCATATGTTTATCCGCAGGATGCAGATGCACGTTGATCCAACGGTCACCTTCGAACCTGATTTCCTGCCATATGTAGTGAGTTCAGACATCAGAGTTGTGATTCGGGGTTCGGGCAGGCACCGGAGTTGACCCGAATCGAAAGCAAGATAAAATGTCCCATCATCCACAAACCAGCCCTCTCCTTCTCTCTCTTACCTTGTTCTCTCTCTGTAGACGAAGCCGTTCCTTGTGGCTCTCTTTCTCTCTGTATCTGCATCTATATCTCCCTGCCGCCACTAATCTCATAAGCATTTTGTTCACTCGATCCAATAATCCACTGTAAGTCATCGCTGCTCCAATCTGGATTTACCGTTTATAGCCTTTCAATTATATTCATACCGTGTTAAATCGGATTGAAAGTATATGCAAGGTTCATGATTTTTTTTAATTTGCCTACTTTTTTTTTAAAATCAGAATTGCAGCTATTGGTTCCCCAACTGATTGGTTTTTAATTCATGGCGTTTGGAATTATATTTCTTAGCTGAATTCACCTAAAAAAATTCATCTTTGATTTTTATGTTTGTTAATTTAATTGTTACTTGACTTAATATGGATCGAGTGACCGTACTTATATCGGTGAATGCATGGTGAATTCAAGTTAAGGATGAATGGCTTTTAGTGTTTGACTTTCTTATTGCATAGTTGATTTGTATTTGCTGGATTTCGGATTATTGCATCACTTTCCTATCTAGTGAATTAAGATATTGATCGTTCTGAGCTAGTTTTTATCCTCGGGTTGCAGTAGAAGTCACTGTTAATTTATTTTTTGGCGACTCATTAAACTTTTTTTAATCTGCCTTCAACTTGTAGTAGTATGTGGTCATGCGTAATTCCGAGAAGCTAATAATTATTTTGCTTGGTGACATATAGTTTTGAAGGTGATCATGAGTGGCGAAGGTGACAGGACGTGCCCTCTCTGTACCGAGGAGATGGATCCAACGGATCAGCAGTTGAAGCCGTGCAAGTGCGGCTATGAGGTAATGGATCGTATTTTCTTCGATTCTGTTTGAACTAAGATTTGAAGTTTTCTTCATCAGAATTTTGTAGTGATCATGTGGTGATTCATGATAACTGATGTCTTATCTATGATTTAAGTTATGTTTCTGTTAATGTGATGCTGAAATAAAAAAAACAAAAAAGGGTACGAACTCTCGTGAACTTTTTTTGTGTGAAGATTATTAACATGATCGGTTTATTCTCCATCATTTGATCACTGTGCATTGCCCAGCAGTTGACCTTGAAGCAGCCATTTCACTACTTTTTTTTGATTCTATTGGGTATCCAAGTCCTTCGGGCCTGACTAATCCCAATAGGGTTCTAACACGGCCCCATCAGTGAACCGGGCGATCTACGGGCCGTAGGCCGAGGTCGTGGCCCAAACGAGTTGTTGCTCCCAGTGGGATTCGAACCTGAATCTCCAGTTGTGAGATTGAGGTCCTCAACCACTAGGACAACCCGTCTGGGTTACCCATTTCACTACTTACATTATTTATTTATTTTTTATTCAAAGATCCTAACATTGCTAAAATGTGCAGATTTGTGTTTGGTGTTGGCATCACATTATGGAGATGGCAGAGAAAGATGAAACAGAAGGGCGCTGTCCTGCATGTCGCACTCCCTACAACAAGGAAAAGATAGTGGGGATGGCAGCAACATGTGAAAGGTTTTTTTATTGGATCTGCAAGAAGATTTTTGCTATTGGATTGGAAATACTTTGTTCATACCCTGATTAATTTCTGCGGGATTGTTGTTGCAGACTAGTTTCAGATATGAATACAGAGAAAAAGCCTAAGTCTCAGAAGGGGAAGAGTAAAACCCCTGAAGGAAGAAAACAACATGGTAGTGTCCGAGTCATCCAGAGAAATCTGGTTTATGTTGTGGGCTTGCCATCCAATCTTGCTGTAGAAGACGTAATAATTCAGATCCTCTTGCTCTTTATCTATCTCCAATCACTTCTTCTTTTGTTATTCAAGTTTATTTTGCTTGTCCAGATCCTTCAACGCAGAGAATATTTTGGTCAGTATGGAAAAGTGCTGAAGGTGTCAATATCACGTCCTACAAATGGTTCTATACAACAGTTTGGGAATAGCACTTGCAGTGTGTACGCTTCCAATTTCCGAGTTCAGATAAATATGCTAGTATCTGATGACTTCTGAAGTTTTTTCATTCCCTAGAAGTTTATGGGCATTAACTTGGATGCTTCTGACTGTGCTTGTACTTTACACATTTTTATTGAAGTGGAAGGACATACTTAATTTCAGATAATGAAGGACTTCGATTTTTTCTAAGTCAAAAGTTCGTGTAAAAGTGAAATTCCCAGTGGGATTCGACACCGGGCAGAATGATTCTGATATATTGACTAGCTTTCTGAAAGTTGGACTAGTTAAGATAATTAAACTTTATGTTTTCTTACACATTTTTTTATATTTTTTTGAGCATTTTCGGAATGTGCGATCTTTACTGGGCAAAGAACATCCCTCAAGTCGAACTTTGACAAGTTAATCCTGTAAAAATGTCATACGATATGTGGTGTAATTACATCAATTTCACCAAGTATGAATTATTACTTTATCTCAACTGCTTTTTACTTGTTTCATTTTCTTTGAACAGATATATAACATATTCAAAGGAGGAGGAAGCGGTTCGTTGTATTCAGTTTGTACATGGATTTCTTTTGGAGGGCAAACCTTTGAGGTTAGCACCATAATGAATTTATCTATTCCTATCTTTCTGATGTACTAAGTTTTTCAAAACCCCTTACACAGGGCTTGCTTTGGAACTACAAAATACTGTCATGCGTGGCTAAGAAATGTGGTACGACTTTTAATTCCCTTTGCAGAAGGAATTTCACATCTGTAATTGATCGATAGCAGGAAAAAATTGGTTATTCACTCATACCTCATTGGTTAATGCACTTTATCTCCTAATCAACGGTTCACTTTCTTGTCCAGCCTTGCAGCAACCCGGATTGCCTATATTTGCACGAAATAGGTTCACAAGAAGATAGCTTTACTAAGGATGAAATTATATCTTCCTACACAAGGTATTTCTATATTATGGGTTGCTAAGCTATATATTTACCTTCGAAACTTGCTTTTTTTCCTGCCTTTTGATTATAATGCTCTTTACACTTTACTTGCTCCTCTCGTGCACCTATATGCAATGCAAGTCTACTGATTGTGTATTCTGCCTTACACTTGTGCATGGACTTACTGTTTTCTTTTTTCATGTCTAGTCTTGCTGCCGGTATGGCCGGTGGCAGAGTAGTTTGTGCTGTTACAGTTTCTGCATGCATAATATTTCCTTCTTTGGCATCTTTTTTGGAAGGAATCGGGTCCAACAAATCACTGGTTCCTCGTATATTACTCAACGGCATTCTGGCACTGTGCTACCTCCCCCAACAGATGATAATTCAGCTACTAGCTCTGCTTTTCCAGGGAAACCTGCTAGTAAAACTGCCGCAAATAATCATGTAAGGCATCTTAATAATTTGTGGCTTGTTCTGTTTACCTTGCCCCCTGCCTCAATAGTACGAATCTGTTCAGATACCTTCATTCTTACTTGAATGGTATTCTGCTTTAATATCAGCATAGCCCGCTCTGTGCATTGAATAGGTTGTTCGTTTTTAACAATTCCAGTTCGAGTACTGGCTATATTTTGTTTTATTTTAATTTTTCCATAGTCTTTTTTCATAGATCTCTGGAGGATTACCACTTATTCAATTTTATGGAACTTAGTCGAGTTACTTTATGTTTAGAAATAAATATTTCTACTACTTTAGCTGATACAGTTGCTATTTTGATAGCCGACGTAATTTACATCATATTCCATTATTTTAGCTGATACACTTGGAATCCTAATGCTTAATACATGTGCATAATTGATTCAACAGAGTTTTGATGGTGCTAGACTTTCTCCACCCAGTAATAGCCCTGGTGGATCTGCTGCTCATCTTACTGCACCATCATGGTAGGTTGTCCTTTTTCTGCTGATTCTTCCGATTCTGTTACTCTTAAGCTTCTGACTGCCATATTGTCCTGATTAGGGGCGGCCGTCCATCCAGTAACCAACCTTTGCTGACAAGTACAGCTTGTCTCGGTGGGCTGCCATCTCATCAGAAACCTAATATGCATGATAGCCAGTCAGCATTTCCTAGAGCAGTTCTAAGTGCAGGCCAGGCTTCTCAATTGCAGAATGATACTGGAAAGCGGGTGGTTCCTGATGAAGAAAGCTCAATTTCTTCGGACAAACCTGATACTGGAAAGCGAGTGGTTCCTGATGAAGAAAGCTCCATTTCTTGGGATAAAACTACAGCGGAAACTTCCGAACCAGTAAATAGTCAGCCAAGTGCAGATGGGAAAATTGGTGTTTCTGACATTTCAGTAGCATCTGCCCCTCTCCACCATGTCTCCTTGAGTATACAGCCAACAATTCCACCTACGACCATTCTGCCATCAGCCACTCCCAATAATACTCCGATGCCATTCAGCGAAATTTTATCAGATAAAGATTTTATTGATGACATCCAGAGGAACATTGACAATGCATGCTCTGCCATTTTATCTACGAGCATTCATGAAAATCAGAAGCCACATAATATCGAGCAAGTAAACCCACTGATCTGTCAAGCATCTGGAAAAGCTGTAAATATGACAGAGGTACATAGTCATACTGTCCCATCTGACTTTATATCAGGGTTACAGATTCAATTGAGTCAAGTCCACTTACAGCAACAAGAAGAGGATTCATTTTCTTTTGGTAATGTTTGGTTAGAGGATACTCAGGTCGCGATCAACAGAGTACCTGATGACTCTTGTACATCAAACTTATTGAAGTATTCTAACATTCTTTCTCCTCTACCTAATAACGACGGTATATTCAGTACCAATTTTGGTAAGCGGGGTGTAGATAGTAGCAATTTGATAGCTTCAACTTCAGATTTTTCCAGTGGACATCATGATAATATTCTTGATTCTCGGGAATTTGACGATGCCATATATTCTGAGCTGTCTCCTAGTAAGGAGGCAAGGTCTCGTAAGGAGGCAAGGTCTCAGCTTGGGAGCTATGAACGTAAAGTATGTAGTACTTCTGATATTGGTGAAAGCAGCATCATATCAAATATTTTGTCCATGGATTTTGATCCATGGAATGAGTCTACAATTTCACCCTGGAGCCTGTTTGGTGAAACTGAGAAACGACAAGGATTTTCCGAGGTGCAAGGTTCTAGAAAAACTCCAAATAGCTGTCAGTCAAGGTTCGCATTTGCTAGGGAGGATGATCCTAATGTTCAGGTGTCTTATTTTGGACAATCAAGTGGCCAATATGAAGACATCCTGAAGGACCGTCCTTTTGTCCACAACTTCTCCGACATCAATAACATGCAAGTCGGGAAGTTTGTTCATCGCAGCAACTTGCCAAGTTTGAGTGGCACAGAACCAGATACCTTAACCAGCAGCCATTCTTATATCTCTTCTAACAAGCTGTCGGGTTAGTTATCCTTAACTCTTCCTTTCTCTGAACAAGTTTCCATTTTATTGAAAGTTCCTGCTACCAGAGTTCTAATGCTAATAGGCTATATCATCTTGTATTATCTGAACGGGCCACCTTTTTTTTTTTACTTAATTAGTTTATCCCTGGATGACCTTTTGGATGTTTTCAAACAGCTCTGAGATCTCAGATACCTGCCCCTCCAGGATTTTCAGTGCCAAACAGACCACCTCCGCCCGGTTTTTCTACTCTTGAGAAGATAGAACATATATTTGAATCTGCCTCTGGTTAGTCATCTTATTAAAAAAATCTTCTAACTATGCTTGCTGCTTCATTGATAATTATTTTGTATCCTTTACATACAGGAAATCATATTACTGATGCTTCTTCCTCACTGAGAAACCAGTATCAGGCACACTCAAGTGGTTCTATCTATAGCAATGGTGAGGTTGAGTTTGATGATCCTGCAATTTTGGCTGTTGGGAAAGGCACATTTGCTCATAGCGTTCATAGCCCTGGCATTGACATGAGATATAGTTTACCACCTCCGTCGAGTAGTTACGAAGACTCGAGAGTCCAATTGGTTCCGCAGAGATCTCTTCCTCCATATCAGAGCCAAAAATTGACTGATATGAGTGACAATTTTTCAAGCCTTGGTGAAGCTTATGGGTCTCATTCTAGAATTTTGGAGCAGAAGCTATCCAATAATTTCTCTCAATTTCCTCAGTTCAGCCTCCCTCAATCTCGGAATGGATTGACCGCAAATGTTCTGTGGAATGGCTGGAATGAGGCTCAGAGTGCAACTAATGTGGGTGTTGCAGAACTACTCCGAACTGAGAGATTGGGATTAAATCGTTTCTACTCCGGTTACGAAGATCCTACTATGCAAATGCCCAGCTCAGGCAATTTATATAACGGTACATATGGGATTTAGTTCAACTTATTCTGCTTGGTTTTAACGCAAGTGGTGAAAGGGGGATGTCATACGTGACTTTGGCAAGCCAGGATTAAAGGTCTGAAGAAAAGATCTCCGACTTAATCAACAACTTCTCGTCGGGTTTCTTAACTGCACACTGGACACTGCTATCTGCTGGTCAAATTTGAGATGGGTTTCTCTACAACATGATGTATCAGTATTATTCTGACCGGGGATGACTGCCCTACTTTCATGTTGGTGGAAGATCAAAGGTTCTCAAATGCGGAGTCCTGATGCCAAAGGGTAATAGTTTTTAGGTGATTCTTATCATTCTTTACCGAGGAAAAGTCATTCTTTACCGAGGAAAAGTCATTCTTTGATCAGTACTAAGAACTTACAAATCAACATGGGAAAAATTTCTAGTCAGGGGTGACACTATGTGCCATAAGAGTTGCCTTACATCCCGAATTCTAATCCTGACCATTCATTGTTAATCCGACGGCAATGAATGTTTTAATCCTGGCCGTCGAATTATAATCCTACAGTTAGGATTAGAATTTGGGATGTAAATCAACCTGTCCGGCACATAGTGTCCCTCACTAGAAAATTTCTCGCTCATTATATGCCATTGCACTATACCAGCGTCCAATGCGGCTATCCTTTTTTATTCTCATGGCAAACCGCGCTTATTCTGATCTGTATCACAAACGTGGTGCTATAGGCTGCATATGTTGGGTACAATCACGGCGGTAAATTGGATTGCTTGGCTTGGGATTAGGTGATGCTTCTGCCAGTAAGTTGTAATTGGAGACATTAAACACGGAATATTTCTCAGGAAAAATCCCAGATCGTTCTTGATTTTTTTAAGCAAGCTATTCTGTCAGATATCGAACCTGTTACATCAGGTAATCGATGTTTTTGATTTTATTTAATCTGTTCCTGTGATGAATGTTTTGTATGGACTGTGCAACTCTTGGTTGTAAAGCTTCCTTACCTGAGACTGAGAGGCTATTGGTATAATGAAAATTTTAAAACCCTACACTGTTTTCTTCAGTGCAGTATTTCGTCTTTTTTACACACTAAGTGTAACGTACTTTATTATCATCGTGGTACGCAAGCTATTACAATAGGGACGTTGTATTTGTCTATCTCGTTTTCTATGAGATCAATGAAGAGCCAACTTGCCCGTTTCCATTCATTTTCGACTTTGAACAAGCATCCCTAAGTGAAGAGGACATAAAAGAGCTTATATGGAAGGAAGCTGTTTCCCATCCTCGCTTCCTTATGCTTCTCTCATCTTGCTTATTTCGCTTAAGTGTAAGTGTGAGATTTTGGTCTCGCATATATGATTTTGTGTTGTATAAGATACATTCAGATGTGAGTTGGAATGTTTGAGGGAGAGAAAAAAAACTCTTTCACCTTGTAGGAGGGTTTAGATTTTTTGTGATTTAAAGCCAGATATATAGAGAGGTGAAATTCTCAGATTAGTGTGTGTTTGAGGGATCCAAATTGTATACCTGAAAAAATATAATATAGAAAGAGTATATAAACACGTACTAATTTTTGAATTTTTTTATATAGCTAATAATAATATCATTGAGAGAATTTGAACGCTTAACCGTGAATGCAATTGTAACACCACCAACTTACCCTTATTTGACACAAATTTTGAAAGTTTCTTATATATTTCATAGTGTTTTCCTCCTAGTGTAGTGTCATTCTGTTTTCGCACTGATTACAAAACACAACCAACTCCATAAGCATATGCAAATGTTCTGTGATCCTCCATTTTACGGCATACCTCATGAGATTTGGCGCAGATTTATACTTTGTCCTGAAGCTAGAATTTAATCACTTGTTTGGGTTGGCTTCCCAGCTTTCCAAGGGACTTGTCCAAGGCAGAATGGAAATGATCAAAACTGCACATTTCCATGCTGCAAATTACCAAACATGTCAACATACCAATACCATGTTTCCAGTTATATGTGTAGAAAAACAATAGAAGCTCAACCCCAGAAGCACGGAAACAAAACGAAATGGATACAGAGGGTCGCAGGGGGAAAATCTATTTTGACAGATTATTTTACTGCATGCGAAGATGATAAGAATGAGGAGAATTTATACGAACTCATAGAGATGAAGTGAGTGGGAAAAGCATATTGAGTATTGTTTATATGAGACGGGATGGGGTGAAGAAATGTGAAAGCACAGAGAAGAATCGTACTCGTATTTCAGTTCACAACTGCGAGTGAGAGTTAAAAGGTAATCTATCATTTCCCTGCACTCTTCTACTTTGTCCAAACTCAGCCATTTCTGCAACCAGAACCCTCGTAAGGACAGATCCTGCAAGATAGTTTCAGTTTGAGAGATGTTGGTCCTGCCCTTTTGAGTTTACTTCAGTAGATTTAGACGGTTGAACAGTTAAAAGGTATAAAAGGCAAATGCTATTCGTACACACTTTTTAGACATTATTTGACCAGTGATTGTTGACACGTCATGGTATCAACAAATAGTGTTTAAAAAGTGTGTATGAATAACATTGGTCGTAAAAACACTTCAACAGGGACCTTGAATATGAAAGATGCAGTGTTGATGGTTATTGGTTGCTTGGACATGCCACCATATGTGACCATAGTTCCACCATGCCTGGGGACATGTAATCGTCCGCATCTTAGAAAATTAACAAAACCACTAATAAATTCTATAATCATATGACTGATTCATATCACCAAAAATCTTACTTCAGGAATTTAAGAACCAATGAGGCAGCAGTTCCACCGACACAGTTAAATCCCAATGCAGGTTCTGGTAGGTCAACCTAATGATATAAATGGATAATTTTCGAATAAGAAATCCAAGAGATATCACTGAAGAAGAAAACGAAAAAAGCAAAACAAAATAGTGATACCAGAAGACTTTTCAGATTTTTAACTCCCAGCTGGCTTTCAGTAAATACTTCATCTGCACCAAGTTTTATGAGCTTTTCTTTTACATCATCAGATCCTGTCCTGCGACAACAGATTTTATGAGGTGAAAGAAAACAAAATTTTTCAACTATGCTGTGCAAAGAGGGACATCAACAGGAAAAGATTGAAGAACAAGTTAATGAACTGTATGCTGTCCAATAATATGTGTATGCCGTATAAGGGGCACCTGTCTCTGATAATATTAATAGAGCGGATGCCTTGAACCCGTGCCAGCTGAACGATACACTGTCCTACTATACTCGTAGCACCATTCTGAACAAGAGCATCTCCTATTCCGATGGCCAAAAATTGGTGAAAAAGCATGAGAAAAATCTCGAAAACATTATCTAGGATGTAGAGTGTACCAGATTTTAGATCCACGAAGTCACTAAGCATCCTGAGAGCACTCAAAGGATTTACAGTTATAGTGGCAGCATATTCAATGGGCGTGTTTTTATCAACTTTATGCCAGACACTTTGCTCTTTGACAACATATGTCTGCCATGTACCTGCCAAGATATGGCTGTCATATATGGACAGTAAAAACACAAAAACACTTATGTAGTATATTGATTACTCAAATCTTAGTTTCTCTGATCGCACAGCTGGTATCATAGTTACGTTAATTTAACTACATGTATTAAGAATTAAGGCAACTACGGGAAACCAAAGCATTTCACTTTTATTTGAAGCAGCAGCACATAAGTTAAATCAAGTTTGTACAACAGTTTACAGATTCAGATGCAAATGGACTTAAATTCATACATTTGCCAAAACAAACTAGATGTACAATTTTTAAACTGGTATGTAAATTTTATTTGAAAACCAAGAAGATGAATGCAAAATCATTTCAAGAAATTAATTACTTCTTCTATATGTACTCAATTAATGGTGCATACCTGATGAAGGCGGCGAAGGGATGACCCAATCGCCTGGAGCAAGTCTCTGAACCGCAGTGCCCACAGAATGAACCTCTCCTACCCCCTCGTATCCGCCGATCGCCGGAACCGATGGCCTCACCGGATATACTCCTACAGTATATAAACTTAAAAAGACATATTTTCATAGTAGAATAGAGGTGTGATCATCGAAAACCATATGCAAAGCTTCCAGAATAAAATAAGGAAAATAGTGAACACCAAAGCTACTACCTTTACTTATACAGTTATACAGAACCTCCGGTTAACAACTCGTGGCTACAGTAGTCAGTATCAAATCCAAATTGCAGCTCAGAGACAAAAGGAGTGCTACTACACTAAGAATTGCAGAAGAATGCTGAAAACAAAGCCGACCTTCAATGCGATTGATATCAGAGGGATTGATTGGAGCAGCAAGCATCCTGACGCAAACGTCGGTTTCTCTAATTGGAACCGGAGGCAGTTCTTTCACTTTGCAGACGGCGTCTGGAGGACCTTGCTCATCGTACACAACGGCCTTCGACGGCGGAGACATGGCGGA